>CAUYON010102204.1:0-40426 GCA_963573935.1 Arctocebus calabarensis | reverse complement strand
CCCGCCACCTTCGGTATATGGGGCCGGCGCCCTGCTCGCTGAGCCACAGGAGCCGCCCTCGAGTCCCTATGTTTAATAATTAAGGCGAGCAAAGGACTAAAACATTTAAACCGAGAGCCTTTCTTCTCTGGAGTCAATGTTTAGAGTCTTTCTTCCAAGCTCGGTGTGCCTCCCACACTGTCCATTTCCGTAGCATCCCTATTCTTTTCTTTATCAAATCACACTTGTTCTGAGTTTTCATCACTTAGAAAATACTTTCATCTAAGTGGATAAGTACTTAAAACAGGTGAATCCATGCATGTCATAATTTTAGTCTAAATCCTGTCAATAAGCATTGGCACCAGAAGGAACCAACCTTGTGGTTATGGTTTCGTATTTTCAGCCTTATTCTTAGGACTAAATACTTTTATTCATATTAATGATTCAATGACAAGCACGCCCTGGTCTAGTAACATTTTTGCCTGAACATCTGGACAGTTCTTACAACTAATTTTCTTTTGCCATTAAAGTAGATAATATTAGGGAAGAAGATGTTTTTACTTGCTCTTCCTACTCTTTTCTTTTTAATCACAGGCTCTACTCAAAGTTCTTTTTGATAATTGTTTTGTTCAGAATATAGGTGAAGTCACTTTAGTTCCTGTTAAATAATAGTTCTTGAAGCACTGCCATTCTTGAAGACCTTTTGGCGAGATTAATGGAAAAGAAAGTTTACCAATTCTGAGGCCATTTCCCGGGTCCTTTGCGGGTTAGATGGTTTTTATATTTATGATGATCAAAAATAACTATTGGCTTTCAGAGAACCCTGCATATTGATACTCTCTTAGCTCACTTTAGTTTAAACACTCACAGATGAGAAAGTACATGGTTTTATTCATTTCTTTGTCTTTGATTTGTTCATTAATATGCAGTAAGGGTCTGGATTTCTGATCAATAGTGTAAGATGTATTAGACACTGTTTGCATGCATTGGTGCTAGTGGCATTTATGATGAGGCTTTTTTTTTTTTTATTCCTAACTCTCATCTACTTCAACATCAGAGTATCCAATTCCTGTTTCTGTAAGCAGCACTTAGGCAGAATGACTAATTTGAAAGCTGTGAGAGGTTTTATCTGCTAAATAGAAGCAGCTTCTGACTAAAAGAGCAGCGCCAAATGAGAGAGAAAGATTACAACGACTGGCTCTAAACACACGTGTTTCATTTGAAGGCTGAAATTAGGTTGCCTTCCTGCATTTAGGGGAGTTCTGCCTGCAAAATAGTTTAAACAGTTTCATGAAAATAAATTATACTGGATCACGCAGGCAAATGGACTTACGCAACTCACAATCTCTCAGCTACACATTTTAGGCAAAGTAATTTCAGACATTTTCTAATTTTTTCCTTTGATTAGTAAGTTTTATGCAACACGTTGGTGAGTCAGTAGTCTTAGTATGAGAAGAGTCTTGCCAAAATGACGACAAATTGCTAACCATGTGCTGATAGGGTCATCGTGAGGAGAGAAAGAGGTGAAACCTGTAAAACATTTAGAACAGTGCCTGGTGGGATTTTAAGCCCTCACTTCTTCTTAGCTATTAACAGTCTGCTATCACTATTGAGAATTATTTTGGGCTCGCTTTACCCCTATGGCACTGACTTGTGATTACAGAAATAAAAACCACTATGAACACAACATAGGAACCCAACAAGAAAGATGATTTTAACACTGACCTGCATAGCCACCCAATATAACAAGTTCTATCAAAAACATTTAAAAATTAATTTTAGAAATCACTTGATATTAACTATTTCTAAACAATTTTTATGGTGCCTATGTCACACAATAGGATAAGGAATTTATATATGTTATTTCCATATATAATATTATTAGCCATTTTTCTCATCTTTGTGATAAGCAAAATCAAAGCTCAAAGACACTTTTAAGTAGATTATCCAAGTTCACACAGCTGGAGAATGATAGAACTGGTTGCTCTTTACCACAATGACTTAAAGAAGGTTTTGAATTCAACTCTTTATATTTTGAACTAAAAATTGCCGATTAATTTCCCATTAGCTGCTTTTGTGTGCAAATTGACTGTTTAAACTCATGCTGATTTCTCTTAATTTCTTCATGAAATTCATGTTAATTTCTGTTTCCCAAGCCTCCAAATTGCACATTCTTCTTCTCATTACCCATTCAAATACTTTGCCCCCAATGGTAGGTGGAATAATAAGCCCCCCAAAATGTCTACGTTCTACCCCTGGAACCTGTAAGTATGTAATCTTTTATGGGAAAAGTGACTGCAGATGTAAATAAATTAAAGCTGTTGAGATGGAGAGATTATAGCAATTATCAGGCGGGCACAATGTAGTCACAGAGTCCTTATAATTAAAGAAGGAAGGCAGAGGGTCAGAGAAGATGTGAGGACAGAGCAGAGGTCAAAGTAATATGATTGGAGGAAGGGGCCATGAGCCAAGGAATGCAGGCTATTTTAGAAGATAGAAAAGGCAAGGAAAAGGATTCTCTCCCTAGAGACTATAAGAAATTCAGCCCTGCTGACACATTGATTTTAACCTTGTAATACCCATTTTAGACTATGGATTTTCACATCTGTTTGATAATAAGTTTGTGTTGTTTTAAGCAAATGAATTTGTTGTAATTTGTGACAGAAGCAATAGAAAACGAATACCTCCTCTTTGCAGCATTTACAAAGTATTCCCTGCCCCTTTATTTTAATGCTTCTATAAGTTTAAGGCAATTGGCTTCATAGCATTTTGATTGGGTTTCTGTGCAATTTGTTTGCAATGATGCACATGGGTAATCAGCACATTTTCATCAGTAAGGAAGCTTGGGGATGGGAGGGAATCAGTGATGGGTATAGAAGGAAGGAGGGGAGATGGGAGAATGACCTTAGAGTTTGTTTAGAGATCTTAAAAGGAGAAACAACTACACTTCATGAGTTCCCCAACCAATTCTGAGAAGACCCTAGGAGGGACTTGTCTCACTCATTGAAAATCGTTGACCTAATAATAATAAGGCTGGCAACAAGTAGCAGCTCCAGGTTAACTGCTGTTCTAAGAGCTCTACCTACATTGATTCATTTATTTATCACCACAGCCCTGTGAGGTGGATACTATTGAAGATAACTCCTTCTTATGAATAAGGTAAGTGACGCATAGCAACATGTACAGGGTGACTATAAAGTTCACGGACAAATTAAAATAGTATGCAACTTAAAATTGCATATGGACTTTATGACCACTCTGTATTTTACTTCATTAGAATTTTTGCTTATAATAGAATTGTTTACACTGAACTTGTTGCCATATTATAAAATACATAAACAATTATGATCACAGAATTATTTTATGCTCAAATGTCAAGTTTTTTTGTTTTTTTTTTTGTAGAGACAGAGTCTCACTTTTGTAGAGTGCCGTGGTGTCACACAGCTCACAGCAACCTCCAACTCCTGGGCTTAGGTGATTCTCTTGCCTCAGCCTCCCCAGTAGCTGGGACTACAGGCGCCCACCACAATGCCTGGCTATTTTTCTGTTTTGCAGTTCGCCGAGGCCAGGCTTGAACCTGCCACCCGCAGTATATGGAGCCGGTGCCCTACTCACTGAGCCACAGGTGCCGCTCTCAAATGTCAAGTTTTTTTTTTTTTTTTTTTGAGACAGAGCCTCAAGCTGTCACCCTGGGTAGAGTGCTGTGGCATCACAGCTCACAGCAACCTCCAATTCCTGGGCTCAAGCGAGTCTCTCCCAAGTAGCTGGGACTACAGGTGCCCGCCACAACACCCGGTCTTTTTTTGGTTGCAGCTGTCATTGTTTTTGGGAGGGCCCGGGCTGGATTCGAACCCACCAGCTCAGGTGTACGTGGCTGGCGCCTTAGCCCACTAAGCCATAGGCACCAAGCCATCAAATGTCAATTTTTTTTTTTTTTTTTTGAGACAGAGCCTCAAGCTGTCACCCTGGATAGAGCGCTGCGGCATCACAGCTCACAGCAATCTCCAGTTCCCAAGCCCAAGTGAGTCTCCTGCCCCAGCCTCCCAAGCAGCTGGGACCACAGGCACCCGCCACAACTCCTGGCCATTTCCTGGTTTCAGCCATAATCGCTGCCTGGTGGGCTAGGCTGGACCTGAACCCGCCAGCTCAGGTGCACATGGCTGACTCCCCAGCCCGTTGAGCCACAAGCGCCGAGCCCAAATGTCAAGTTTTTAAAGCTTTTTTTCCCTACTATTTTTATGCTCAACATGCCACTCAGTTACTGAGTTTCCATTTAGAAAATTAACTGGTAAGGTAGTTTATAAATGACTATTTTAATTATCTTGTTCATTAAAATATTTAATATTAAGCAAGAAGCTACTTTGGCATAAAATGTCCACTTGGTGGCAGTTATTCATAATAAGTTCAAGTCAACATATAAATCTCGTATCATAGTTTCCCGAAATTTCTAAAGACCAAACGAATAATTTGTCTGAAGTTGTCAGTTAATATTTGCATCTCTTTTTATTTTTAAAGGAAGGGCACTTGTGTTATATTTGACATCTTTTCAAAATAGTATCAGCATCTTAGCAGTTTAACACATTTGAGTTATGATACGCAAAGAACTTACTTCGAAATGCATTTTACAAATAAACTAATCACAATATATGTTGATGATGCTTGAGCACATAGACAAATTGTAAAGCTGTTTTTGAATCTTTAAAATAGGCTATAAGAATAATAAAAGTGGTTTTACCTCCAGCAACTTTGCACTAAAAACATTCTAATTTTTAGGAAAGGCTGACAAGGCCTTGGACATGCTACAAGTTTGCTACATTCAATTGCATGACTCCTTTCAATTCTGCTTAAATCTTTTATATTGACGGCAAAGCTCTACCCATTTGAGGCAAGATCAAAATTATGAGCTTGTGTAGTGCTATAATTCAGGGGCAAAAAGTATTTTCAAAATTACTCAGTGAATACTTAAATACTATTTCTATAAAAATGTGATTGGTGCATCTATTAGCAGACACCCAACTGCCCCCTGTCAATGCTGCCAAGAAGAACTAAGAATCAACCATTAGGAAGCTCCATACCTGACCCCAAGATGTCCCCATGACCTTTACACTTTCATCTCAGTACAGATGACCTCATATAACATGCCCCTCTCTTCCTCGTCTTTAATCACATTTGTTGGGGGTTGTGCATCAGGTTGTTAGCACTTAGTCAAGGTATTTTTAAGACATCACAGAGTCTTACAAATGAATGGTATAAAGTCAGGTTCACAGTCTTTGGTTTCTCACTATGTTGCTCAGGCTGGACTGGAACTCCTGGGTTGAAGCAATTCTCCCACCTTAGTAGCTAGGGACTACAGGCTACCGCAGTAGCATGGTTCAACAGTTTGTAATATGAATATATGGTGATTTGGAAATGTTAAAATGTACTTTTAAATGAACAGTGCAGAAATTTTTCCTAATCGTGAAAAAGAAAAGACTCTGCTACCAGCCCTCAAATTTAAATGTCAGTGACTTCACGTTTAACAGCTCTTATTTTAGCTATCGAACTGAGTTTATGAACTGAACTTTTCAGGTATAAATATTCAAGTACAGTTGAACTTTGATCTTCTTATATCACGCATGACACGAAAAATAAATAAGGTAAAGCTGATCAGAATATTTTCTACATCAATTAGCTATGTTACACATCAAAAAGATGAACTCCCTAATGGTAATTTGCGCACATCAGTTTTGATAACAATTTGCAAAGATGAACAAAATAAGCAGTAACACTTCTACTTTATACCTGTACTAAGTTTCAGGAATGTTTTAAGTTGAAATGTCACTGTTTCCTTACCAGGAAAAATTAAAGAACACAGGAAAAGATGTCAATTGCTGATGCTATTGAACAGAAACAAACCTCATCAGTCAATCAGAGGGATATTAATTGAATATCCACTCGGTGAAAATGTATTGGGTAATCCATTCTCTCTGATTTAAGCATTAAGCATTTAATTTAATTTAATCCATATCTCTCTGATTTAAGCATTGAGAATTTTTATTTTAAAGGTCACTGCAAGAAAAGTCTGAGAAAACATCCATGGACTTAATCCTTTTGTTTTTGGCCACTTTGCTGCCTCGTTGCCTAGAATTCTAGAAGATGTAGGTTCGCATTCACTTTACACATAACTATAATAACATGGTGGAGTGTTGCATGGGTTATAGTTGAGTTAGTGCCGTTAGTGCTAGGTCTAGTTCTTTTTTAATTTTTTAAATTACTAACTACCATCCAATAATGAGAAAGTATTTTTGAAAAAAACAGGTATGCACAAACTGAACATTGGTCTAATAAAAGGCGATATCTTATCACCAAAGGTCAAATGCATGATATGGTAGCCCTCCGACAGGAACCATGATGCAAACCCAATATCCAGGTAAATCCCTGTTGCACTACAGAATCTCTCTCTTTTATTTGCTTTAACTAAAATGATATAATGCATCATTATTTTCTTTGAATTGTAAATAAACACAAGTGCTCAATGAAATTTTAAAAAGTCTTTTAACTTTGTGATTTTTTACTACAGGATAATTTACTTTTTATTAATGATAATTTAATAATTTACTTTTTAATAATTTGACTTTTTTACAGCTCAATGGAGAAGTTACTGCCTCCTATAATATACAGAGACTATATCTCAGCAAATCCTTATAAAATTTACTAATACTTAGATTTAATTTTCCTCTGTAGGCTGGCTATAGTAATAATAAAAGTCAGCACTGTGAATCATATCTTATTTGTTCTAATTATTTTTCTTTCTAATCTATAGTTTTTCACACCACTTTTATTTTCTGTGCTGAGTTTTTCTTTTCCATTTTGTGTCCCTAGTGCAGACTGATTGGAAAACTCTGGTAGGAGGCAGAGACAGCCTAGACCCTTTCATCTCCTCCAGGAAGTGCTGTCTTCTCATTGTCCAGGAATGGTGGTAACATTAGGCAAAAATGACTATCAGAGTCAGGATGTGTTCACTCCCCCATGATTTAATGGAAAGTATCAGTAAACACCTTTTTGCTCTCCAGTTCCAGTCCCAAGATGAAAAGCAAGTGACAAAACCAATGTATTTTCTGTTGGCACGTTCTGCCGTTTCAGTGCTGAATTGAAACCATTAAATCAGATACCCACATCCTTTTTCAGCCCCTGAAATAATGAGAAATAATGTTACTTTCCGAGTCGGAATTATTTCAGCGTCTACCTGGAACTGTCATGCAATGTTACTATTACCCCCAACTCACCACATTTTATGTTCAAATAGGTGTGTAAAATGCCACATAACACTGCAAAAAAACGTATTATTCCATTTGCACAAAGAATTCAGATCGAGGTAGAACCCGATTGAGGCAAAATCAAGTATGTAAAACACAAACTACTGGTTCAAGTATTTTATTTATATAGTTTTTGTTTCTCTTTAGCTTTCTAGATAATATAAGGATATAGTATCTTCAAATATTGTACTGGAAAAAGCAAAAGTGTTGGAAAAAGGCCAACTATCATTGAATTCTCTGTCACCTGCTCAGTTATCTGATGCTGGGCAAATTGGTCAAATTCTTTTAACTTCATTCCTAATCAGTAAAATGGGATCAATGAAACCTATCTTATAAGTTATTGTGAAAGTTAAATTTGAGAGTACATATTAATTCCCTAGAATATAATATGTATTCAACAGTTTCTTCTTCCTTTTTTCAATATAAATAATTTCATTCGTTAAGAGTTACACATACAGAATTATAAGATAAGCAGAGGATCTTTGAATTGAAATAAACCTTTACTGTTATCAATTTCAATTTCAATCTTCTTTATAATATTATTTTAAAAAATACTGTAGGACTGTCATGTTTACATATTCAGACATCAGGAAGACATGAGTGGCACATTAGCCATAATATTTTCACCTAGAAGGTTCAAATTTGTTTAAATATATTTATATTATATATGTATACACACACAGATACATGAAACTGCCTGACCGGAGGCCTTTTCATAATGTTATTTATAGCATATATAACATAACCTTAATATATAACATTATGAAAAGGTCGTTGGTCAGGCAGTTTGGTTGAGTTAGCAGCTAAGGATTCAAATTTTTCTTCTTGTTTTGGAAATTCTGCTGTCCCCGGTCCTAACCCTATCGCTCACTCCAGGACCCTGACTATGCTTCAATCCTCAGTGTCACCAGAACCAAGCCATCCCCCAGGCACGGACCGTAGCCTAGCCATCTCCTCAGGACCACTGGACACTAGCCATCACCCCCAGGGGCAGGGGGACCGTAACCCTGACCCTCACCCCCAAGGCCCCTAGCCCTATTCATCTCCAGGGCTGCCAAAACCCAGTTTGAGCCCTACCCCCAACCTGAGCCCTATCCTATCTCTCACCCCCTAGTGCCACTGATGCACCCTAACTTTCCCCCAGTGGATCCAGGGCCCAAACCCGAGCCCTCACTCCAGGTCCCTGAGGTCTCTTCTTCCAGAGCCACTGGGCCATAGCCATCCCTTAAATGAGTGCCCTAATTCTAGCTTTCACCCTAAGGCCCCAACTCTCTTCATCACCCAGACCCTAGATATCTTCCAGACTGGGCCCTAACCCTAGACCTCAGCCCAGGAGCCCAAGCCCTCTTCATCCTTCTGCACCATCAGATTGTAGCCATCCCCTGGATCTGGGCTTTACCCTAGCTCTCATCCCCGGGCCCTGAGCCCTCTTCTTCCCTTAGGCCTCACCCCAGGACCCTGAACTTTCCTTACTTTTCTGGGCCTCCAAGCTCTAGCCATCCCCTGGGCCAGGGCCCTATACCTAGCCCTTACCCAGGGGCTTTATCCCCCAGGGCCACCAGACCCTCATTATCTCCTGGGTCCGGGCCTGATCCTAGCCCTCACCCCAGGGCCCTGATTTCTCTTCTACCCCTAGGGCTGCTGGACTTTAGCCATCCCCTGGGCCTAGGTCGTAACCCTGCCCTCACCTCAGGGCCCCAAGTGTTTTCATCCCTCAGGGCTGCTGGATCCTTGCCATGCCCTGGACCCAGGTCCTATTTCTAGCCTTCACCTCAGGGCCCTGAGCCTTTTCTTCCAGACCTGGGCTCCAACATTAGCCCTTACCCACTTTCCTAAACCCTGTTCATCACCCAGGGCGGCTGGGCCCTAGCTGTCCCTTAAACATGGGCTCTAATCCTAATCCTCATCCCAGGCCCTGAGCTCTCTTCATCCTCTAGGACTTCCACACCTTAGCCATTCTTGGATCCTGGCTCGGACCCCCTTATGAGGTCAATATGCCTCAGCAGCACCCAGAATTGATGGCGGACATGAGTACTTTCCCATACAGAAGAGAGACTTTTTTTAGTGTCTATTTTCTTGTTTATTTAAGAACAAAAAATCTATTCTTAGAGATTTCCTTTTATCCTGATTGATCAAAATGTCCATTTCTAAGCCAAATACTAGCAAAGAGAACACATGAGATGGTTGTGATTATTTCAGATAGTCATTTGAAGAGATTATTGGTGAGGTAAGCTTGTTTGTTATATTTTTGTTCTTCAAGGCAGTTCTCTTTCAATGTAGGGTTTGCCTGTTTTCTTATCTCAACATTTTTTTTTGGTTTGTTCCAGTTAAAAAAGGGAGCAGTCCTTTAGAAAGGTAAAATCAAATTTGAATGCTGATTGTTACAGAGATTCTACATTGAGTGTGCACACAAATGTGATTGTACAAATGAACCAAGAGACCCTGGGGGAAGAAGGCTTACAGTGCTGGTCTATGCGATTTGTTCCTCTGTTTTTAAAGTTTCATTTTTGAGGTCTCTCAGCTTTAATTTGGAAAAAATATTAAGATAGTCACCGCAGTAAATTTTAGGCTTTACATTTCCCATTGAACTTCCAAAACCTATCTGTAAAATTACACACATTCATCTATGGTTTTGTAATCACATTTCTAATACTTAGAGGGAAAGGTGGTAGGTAAGAATTCAGGTCTTAAAGAGGCAGTTTTGTGTTTTAGGTGGATAGTGGCAGGGAGCAGGGTGTGCTTGCTGTTCCTTTAATAACTCACCATGGCATAGCCAAATCCTGTTCTATTTCATGCCAAAGGCATCCCTTAATGGAAAATAGAGAGGCATAACTTACACTTTGATGAAAGAATTTCTGCACTTTTATGTGAATCTCTATTCTTGGCTATGAAACAGATTCTTTAATTTCCTGGAGAAATAAAGAGGGGGATTCTGCTGTTTGTTGTTTTTAAAAAGAGAAAAAAGAAAGGAAATGAGGGATTACTTGTGGAATTTTTTTTTTCATTAAGTTTATTTTAAAATGATAGTAGTGATATTGGTTAATATGTAATTTGGGGAAATAAAGAGTTGTATTTGCAATTGAAAAAAGGACTTAGTTAAACTATTTCAGCTATTATTTATCTATATATTTTGAGGTGGAAATTATTGCTGAGACTTTCTTTAAAGAAAAGGCTACCAAAAACATAATATGTTTTAATTATTTCAAAATATTAAGGGGGTATAAATGTTTTGGTTGCATGAATCACTTTTGTAAAGCTTAAATCACATCTATAGGAGTGCCCATCACCCAAATAGTGTTCATTGTATCAATTAGGTAGATTTTTTTCACCTCTTCCCCCTACTCCCGCCCTCCTGATTTCCATTGAATTTGACTTCCCTCTGTGCACATGTGTGCTCATTGCTTACTTTCAGTTTTATAATGACTACGTGTGGTATTTGTTTTTTCATTATTTAGATACTTCACTTAGGAAAATGTCTCTAGTTCCATCAAAATCTTTGCAAAAGGCATTAATTCATCCCCTTTTTATGACTGAGTAGTACTCTGTGGTATAGATACACCACGTTTTATGAATCCACTCATGAATTGATGAAACCTTGGGTGGATTTCATATATTTGCATTTGCGAATTGTGCTATAATAAACTTTTGAGTGTCTTGTTGATAGAAAGATTTCTTTTCCTTTGGGTAGATACTCAGTAGTGGGATTGCCAGATCAAATGGCAGGTCTACTTTTAGTTCTTTGTGGAATGTCCACGCTGTTCTCCATGGGGATTGTAATAATTTGCAATACCACCAACAGTGTCTAAGTGTTTCTGTCTGGATCTGTGTCAGCATCTATTGTTTTTGGACTTTTAATGAAAGCCATTCTAACAGGAGTAGGGTGATATATATTGTGGTTTTAATTTGCATTTCCCTGAAGATTAGTGATGTAAATCATTTATTCAGATGTTCAGTGGCCATTTGTCTATCCTTTCTTGAAAAACTTGTGTGTTCCTTTGCCCACTTTTTAATGGGTGGTTTGTTTCATTCTTCCTAATTTGCTTGAGTTCTTTGTGGGTTCTGAACATTAGCCTTTTCTTGGATGTATAGCTTGTGAATATGATCTACCATTCTGTAGACTGTCTATTTACTCTGTTGATTGTTTTCTTAGCTATGAAGAAGCTTTTTAGTTTAATGAAATCCCGTTTATTTTTATTGTTGCTTTGCTTGCCATTGGGGCCTTCTTCATAATTTCTTTGCTGAGGCTGATATCTAGAGGAGTTTTCCTACATTTTTCTCTAGAGTTCTTATGATTTCGTGACTATATTTAAGTCTTTTATCTATCTTGAATTTATTTTTGTGAGTAGTAAGAGACAGGGATCTGTTTTATTCTTCTGCATGTGGTTATGCAATTCTCCCATTACCATGTATTAAATAGGTATTCTCTTCCCCAGGGTATATTGTTGTCAGCTTTGTCAAAGATCAGTTAATTTTAGCCAAGTGTTTCTCTGTTGTGTTCTATTAGTTTATGTCTCCACTTTTGTACCAATACCATGCTATTTTTGTTACAATGACCTTGTAGTATAGTTTGAAGTCTGATTATGTGATGCTTCCAGATTTTTCTATTTACTTAAAATTGCTGGGGCTATTCAGCCTCCTTCATTGTACAAATGAAGTGTAGAATAATTTTTTTTAGTCTGTGAAGTATGTGATTGGTATTTTAATGGGAATTGCATTTAATTGCAAATTACTTTTGGTAGAGTAGACATTTTTAACAGTGTTGATTATTCTATGTCATGAGCGTGATACTATTTTTCCATTTGTTGGTATCCTGTGTGATTTCCATATTTAGTGTTTCATAGTTCTCCTTATAGAGATCTTTCACCTCTTTGGTTAAGTATATTCCTAGGCATTTAATTTTCTTTGGAGCTAATGTGAAGAGCATTGAGTCTTTGATTTGACTCTCAGCTCAACTCTTATTGGTATATAAAAATGCTACCAATTTTTGTACATTGATTTTTGTATCCTGAGACTTTACTGAATTTATTTATCAATTCCCAAGGGCTCCTTGTGGAGTCTTTGGGGTTTTTAGATGCAAAACTGTGTCACTAGTAAAAGACAAATAGTTTGACCTCCTGTTTCCTGATTTGGACACCCATTATTTCTTTCTCTTGTCTGTTTGCTCTGGCTAGCACTTTTCAGTACTATGTTGAGTAGAAGTGGTGGCAGTGGGCACCTTTGTCTTGTCTTGTTACAACTGGTCTTGTTCTTAGTGGGAATGTTTCAAATTTTGCCCCATTCAGCATGATATTGGCTGTGGGTTCGGTATGTATGGGTTTTATAATTTTAATATATGTTCCTTCTATGGCTAGTTTGTTGATGGTTTTTATCATGAAACAGTGCTGAATTTTATCAAGTGCTTTTTCCGTATCTATTAAGGTGATCATATGGTCTTTGTTTTTGCTTCTGTTTATGTGGTGAATTGCATTTATTGATTTTCATATGTTGAACCATCCTTTCCTCCCTAGGATGAAGCCAACTTGGTCATGGTGAATTATTTTTTGTTGTGCTACTTATTTTGTTTGCTAGTATTTTGTTGAGGATTTTTGCATCCATATTCATAAAGGATATTGGTCTGAGCAGTTCTCTTTTTGTTATGTTCCTTCCTGGCTCTGGTATCAAAGTGAAATTAGTTTCATAGAATGAGTTGGAGGCAATTCCCTTCTTCTTTATGTTATGAATAATTTCTATAGCATGGGTACCCACCCGTCTGCTTAGGACTCGTAGACTTTGGGTGTAAATCCATGTGGTCCAGGAATTTTTTCTTTTAATTTAAAGATTTTTTTATGACTGTGTGGAATTTTTTTAATTATTGGTCTATTCAGCAATGAATTTCTTCCTGATTTAGTCTTGGGAGGTTGTGTGTTTTCAGGAATTTTTCCATGTTCTCTATGTTTCTAGTTTATGTGCACAGAGATTTCCATAGTATTCATGGATGATGTTTTTTATTTCTGTGATATCAATTGTATTGTCTCCTTTTTTCAGGTGTCTTAGCAAAGAGAAATTTCTTAAGGACTAAGGCCTAAGTTTGCAACAATGGGTTACTAGTAGAACTGGGTCTCAGAACTCATGTATCCCAGGCCACAGCTCAGAGATCTTCTTTCTCAGTGCAATATCTTGGGGGCCTCATAATGAGGCCAGCTGTGTGAGAGATGAGGCAGCCCAGAAAGGGCAGGGATCTGCTTCCAGGATTCCAGGGCAGATAGGAATAGCTCTGGCCACTCACACCAGCTTCTCAGGAACTAAGCCTACTGGGGTTCTCAGCAGAGTGGTTATGGCCAAATTCTCACCAAGAGACACGTGTGGGAATACAAAAAACTCTACCTGTGTGGGCTCCCCTATCCCCTCTGGCAACCTGCTTGAGACCTGGAGGCATGGATCTGGCTGGAATGGATCTGGGGGCATGAATCTGGCATGGATCTGTCTGACTGGCTGGAATGCATCTCTGGGGAGTGTCAGCAAGAGGTGAACGGAAGGTCATGGGGGGGGGGAAGGTGTGGGCCCCACTCTCTGTGAAACCTCAGACTGGAGGTTGCTACATCTGATGAGAGGCAACCACTGCCAATAGTCTCCATCTGCTCTCCTGGCTGCTGTGGGTGGGGGAGGTTGGAAGGAGGAAGAGTCTGAAAGGAAGAGTGGGCACTGGGCTCCTTTAACCCTACTTCAGCTCATGTGGGTGGGAAAGCTTCCAAACAACTGGGAGCTCCCTAATTATGAAGGTGGGTGTGAAGGAGAAGCAAGGTCCCCACTTACCCCTTCCCTGGGCTCTGAGCCTCTCTGGGTTTCATCCTTATGATATTTTTTCTTCTTTTTCTTTTTTCCCTGTTCTACTTCACAGTTTCCCTCGGTAGGCTCTGGCACCACTTCCTTTGACCTACACCTGAGTTGTGCCCATTCCCCCATCATCTTTATAAAACCCTTTCTTCCCTCCAGGACACTCCAGCAAGCAAAGTCTCTAGTCAGCCATCTTGCCCTCTTGCCCCAAACATTATATTTTCCTCCACCAACATGGGTAAAGATCAATTTGTGCCTTCTGCCAATTTAGCCCATGGAGCAAATGATGACTGGGTGTTAGTCCCAGGTTTTTTCCTTTACAATACGTGGTGACCCAGAATCCTGGTTTTCAGGTTGAACCAAACACTTGGGTTTTCTCTCTAATTTTTTCTACTGATATTGTTGATTTAAATCAAAGAAAGAAAAAATATAAGAAAGAAATAAGAGAAGTTGGGCAGTACTTGGGCATACACATGCCAGTAGAATTTTAAAGACTGCTTCATCAATGGCATTATAAAATTTACATATAAAGTGAGACTATTCATGTCTTTTTTTTAATATGCTAGTACTTTTTTTTTTTTGCAGTTTTTGGCTGGGGCTGGGTTTGAACCCACGACCTCTGGCATATGGGGCTGTCACCCTACTCTTTTGAGCCACAGGCGCCACCCAGAATTCTTTTTTTTAATAACATGTTTCAGAATGACATGAAATAAGACCTTTCTGTGTTAAGCGCCTGGGTGTCAAGTATTGTGAAGAAGCTGAAATGTTACCTTTCTTACAAATCTAACACCTTAGCCTGCCCTAGTCTCATAGATACAGGAAGAATATTCAAGACTCAGGGGTCAGAGAAAAGTCAGAGAAAAAGGAATTTATTGCTAATAGTACAGCAAAAAACATGAGCATCATGTCACACATACCCCCTTCCCCTTTCCCCTCCAATTCCAGGAGGAAGTGAAGTTGAACACATCTGGGTAGATGATGTGCACAGAATTTGTGTCACATTGAGGAACAACAAACTTAGGAAATCCCCAGTGTTATAAGGAAGCCAATGGCAAACCTACCTAATCTTTACCTCAAAGGGAGGCTACCTCTTTACCATCTTGTAGGGGAGAAAAGAATCTGCCTCTGTCCCAGAGGGAAATACTATCACTACTTTTCAAGCCTCTTTTCTTTACAAATATTCTTTAAAAGATAGCCTGGAGTAAAAGCTACTAAAAGATAAGTGTGACAACCCTACCGGAGAACTACCTCCCAATACCAGGAGAAACGTTCACGCATCTACATAGCGATATACACATACCTGCATGTATGATATGTATGGTGTAGGTTTCTCCCCTGTATTCTACAAAGCCAGTTAATCTTCTTTTCAATGTAAGGAAGTGATAGTAGCTAAACCTCTTGCTTAATTTCACAGATTCAGAAATTCAACTCCTGGTTCTACTCAGCAGCTGATTCTCTCATGGCCAACTAATGCACTAACTGCCATGATAACTAGGGAGAAATATAACTATTCTATGGCATTGATTTCTAGAAAGAAGGCCCTTTTTTATTACTTGCACCAAAATTTTAAAAATATGTGTGCTATTACTCTTCTCATAATTGGCCTTGTTATAGATTATATCATGTGCAGTACCACTCAGACGAGTATGCCAAATGGTGGTCAATAAGGAAGCATGCTTTTTTTTTGCCTTCAATCAAACCAATGGTTAAATGTAATTATAATCTTGGAAGATACAGTTAAAAAGATGTTGAATTCAACTGAGCTCTGAAAATGGCCCATCTCATGATTCCTTCTGATTACATCTTGGCAGAATTCCACCAACTTTCAATATGTAATTTAGAGATAATGTATAATTGGTATTGGACCCATTGCAGCTTCTCCACATTGTAATGAGAGGCCAATTTTTTTAGTAATAACTATAATAACTCTGCCAAATAGATTTTGTGACTTAGCCCCTCATTAAGAAATTATTTTTCAGCACGAACACCTTACTTTTATATATTTAATTCAAATTTTAAGTAGGACACTTATTAACAAGACAAATATTTATAAGAAGATACTTTTTATAGATATTATAATTAGGTCTCAATTAGACAATTATTTCCTGTGGCATCAAATTTAAGAGTTTATTTTTCATTAAGTCTTATTTGGAGGAAAACTTTATCCACAAGAGGTATGAAGAAGATATGGAATGGAATGATGTTTAGACCTACAGAATCAAAATATTGGAGAAGTGGCATTGCACAAGTTTCATCACACAATGTTTTATTGATACGTTTTATGGGGAAAAACCTTTTTTAATTAAAAAAATTGCTATAAGTATGTACAGTAGGTATTGGTATCCAGCAGTAGTAGATTAATATTATCCACTGTTGGACTGAAATTGGTATAACTTACCTAAATGGCCGCAACTCTTAAAAGAAACTCTCCAGTGAAATACATTTTGAGAAAGCTGGTTAAGGTAAGCTTTCACAGATGTTTTACTGATGGCATATTAAATAAACTCTGTACAACGAGTGTACTTGTTTTCTCATTTTTCAAATTTGTTTGATCATAGATCCTTCTTATTTAGTAACATTTTTGGTATTTGGGAAGTCCTGAACCCGCTTAATGATCTTATTCCACTAGAACACTAGAAATCACAGTCTTAATTGTCTTTGTGTTTTCACATATTGGATAAAACCATTTTGTTCATTAGAAAATATTCAGTATTCCTATCCACTCGCAGGCCTGGTGTGCACTTGCATAGAGATGGATGAAGAGCTCAGTGTGAAGACAGAAGAAGTTGACTCTTCTGTCCAAACTTGGATAGATGAGATGTTTAGTGCTATGGAAAGATCAAATACTGGTAATATTAAGAACTTCTAAAGGCTCAGCGCCTGTGGCTCAACAGGCTAAGGCGCCAACCACGTATACCTGAGCTGGCGGGTTCGAATCCAGCCTGGGCCCGCCAAACAACAATGATGGCTGCAAAAAAAAAAAAAAAAAAAAAAGAACCTCTAAAAATTTGCTAGGGTAGCAGCCCATGTACCCTATGGCTAGGAGGGGTGAGATTTATAAGAAATACCTGTATAGCTCAATAATGAAACACCTGGGTGGAAAGGACATGGAGAAGTATTTAGCTCTCCTAACAAGCATGAGCGCTCGCGAGATGAGTGCAGTGGTGAATTAGCAGTCTGTACACCTGTGGTGTTGAGAGGCAGGAGATTAGCCTTATATTAGGCTGGAGGAGAAGGCAGTCTGGAGCATGCGCATTTCATTATGGACCTGCTTACTCTCACTCTGTGTCCTCTCCTGCCTGCAGAATGCCAGCACGGCATCTCTCTGCTGAAGATCACCAAGCTCTGCTAAAGACAAGATCTATCTTTCTAAGAAGATTGCTTTACTCTCTCTAAGACATACTCTCTTTTTGTCTTTCCAGCTAAAGTAGATAGCCCTCAGGCACCTAAGGAGACCTGAGCAAGGTAACTTAGTGGTCCGCGTCTGGAACCTAGTTAAGCCGGGCCTGAGATGTGGCCAGTCCTGGGCCCTGACAGCATAGCAGAGATAAAGAAGTGACACACAGTAAAGGTTTTGAACATGGCTTCTTACATTTGTTTTATAAATTGGGTGTAGCCTCTTCCCGATGGATCAGAGAATGTTAGAGTGACTCTAGGGAATGAATTATGGATATTTAGAATAAGAATAATGCTTTCTTTGTATGTTTAGTATAAAGATTATCAAAAATATCAAGTTTGGGATTCTCCACAAATGGCAGTATTAGAACTCTTTATGATTATAGATCACCAAAAAGTGACTCTGGGAGTTATATGATATGAGGTAATGTGTACTTTTTTCTAAAAGATTCCTCTTAGGATTTTTGTGATACTTACATAAACTAGTGTACATAAAGCACCCAGATCTCTATCCAGAATGCAGTACTTATATACACACTTTAATTCCCTTGGAAATTTGCATTAAATTGCTTTCCATTTGTTTGGTTTATTCAGCAATACCTTTGAGCTGTCATGGGTTAGATATTTCTCTAATTACTACAGATACATCCGTAAACAGAAAGGAAAATAATTTCTGCTTTCATAAAGTTTACATTTTAAATTGTAAGCAAGTTCTTATACTTTTAGTAAAAGCAAAGAGAAAATTATAGAAAATCAGAACAACTTACCAACAGCATATGTAAAAGACTTAAAAGCTATTACAGTAAAAGTAAGACCTGACCTTTCTTAAAAGAAGCTTGATTCATTTCTTTGCAAAGATTGTGTGGAAATGACAGATTATCTACCAATGCTCCTACAGTCTGAACTTCTGGTTCTGAGGCTGAACTTTCTTTACCTTTGTAAATTACTATGTACGATTTTTCTGCCTAACTTTTTAGACACAATTTTTATTTGGTCTTTGAACCTTTTCTTAGAAGATAGGATATATATGGTTAATTCTATATTATAGGTGTGAACTTAGGCTCAGAGAGAGCTGCATATGTAACAAAGAAGAGCAGCTTAGTGTCGGCGAAGGGAAAATGAAAGGTCTGATTTGCGGTCAGGGTGCTGACCACTCCTACGTGAGAAAGGAAAGCGAGAGCATTGCCCTTAACAGGGAATTGCAGCATAGCATGGCTGATGCTAATCCAGCATGCATCAGATCTAAATAGACATTAGTTTTCCCTGAAAATAGTTATATTTAAAGTGAGATTTTGAGAATGAGAAACGGGTTAAGGTGGTATAATCTTTGGTTTTATGTTGATAAGTATTCTAAATATCATTTACAGCTTTGCATATTTTGAAGACACTCTAACAATTATTATCATTTTTCTTGTAAAGGGGTGCTATTATATTCATGGTAAATTGTTTACAAGATACTATATTAGTATGTTCCTGATATGGAATGGCGGTTGTACAGGAAAAGAGTTCCTGAGCTAGATGGTGGGAGGATACATCTTCATGCCTTACCTAGTTTTGGTAATGTAATGCTTAAGTCAAAACTTCTGTTTGTTGCTTAAAGTTCCTATTGATGTACTCGAGTCTGGGCTCAAATCCTAGCTCTACTAATGAATATTTTTTATGTTTTCTAAGCCCCAGGCTCCTCAATGTACAGAGATGGTAACAGTGATGTGTAACTTATGGGATAACTGAGATTTAAAGGAGATACTGAATATATCTAACAGTCATCTCTCCATCAAATAACTAAATATTTCCCTTTGAACTTAACTGATCAATTTAAATTGTGTTCCACAAAGTTCTCAATCTATTAGACGATCTTTCCCGTCTTACTTTGCTTAGATGTTTACCCTGAAGATGTATAGTGCTTGTGGAAATCTTAAATACTGATAATACTAAGAATCTCTAAAAATGTGCATAGCAGAGATAAAGAGGTGATGCACAGGAAAGGTTAAGTCCATTTTAAACATTACTTTTTATATTTGCCTTGTATTGCTAAGTTTGGTATTTATGTATGCACATAGAATAAATTCTTGAGGTTTATGTTTTTATAATCCCTTTAAGAAGAATTCATGTTATTAGGTTAAAATGACAGTTAAACATATTGTTCCTTTATTGACTTACCTTAATGTGAGAACCCAAATTAATTAATTTTTAGGGAAATAGATAAGGGAATGAAACAGAGGGAGACTCTGTATAATAGAACATGATTGGTTTTAAGCCTGAGCGTCAGGGAAAGAAACCTGTTATCCAGAGGATGCCACAGAGGCAAAATACAGGATCCTATTTTATAAGGTTTGAAGAAAATTCCCCTGATAACATCTTGTCAAAAGATAATAATAAGTCATTTATATACTGGAAGTTATCTGCAATTATCAAAATAATAATTATTATTAGAAAAGGGTATTTAGGAAAGGTAAGAATGACATGGGGTGTCTCATCCCCATAGAAAGAATTGGAAAGAGCTCTTTGGGTTGTATCAGGCAACTCCTGAATATATGACTTTTTAAGATGGATTTGGAAGGGATGATTTTCTAGTGGTATGAAAGTGTAATTGCCTTCTCAAGAGGACACTTTTAAAAACATAGCTTTAGAGAAAGTAATGTAGCAGAATTCAGCATAACATAATAGTCTCAAGGAGCCAGGCTGCCTGGGTTCATAACCTGGTTCTAGAACTTTCTTTTTTTTTTTTCTCTCTCATTTTATTACAATGAATTTTAACAGTACAGAAATTCACATGACCTTGGTGGGTCAGATTTCTTAAACCCTGCAACATGAGGAACTCTAAATACATTAAATATTGTTACACATTCAGACTTCCAATGTACAGGTACTTGGAAACAGTTACAGCCCTCACCAAGTTAGGTTGGGGACATGAAGTCCAACAGCATCTGAAATGCTGCGAAGGCATCACTTTACAAATAGCAATGTAAGCTTACAGAACTTGCCTTTATTAAGGTGGTATGTTCATGTAATTCCAGCACCTTCACAATTTAACAAACCAAATTTATTATACTTCACTTCTAAAAACCTAGATGAAACATGAAAAAGAAGCCATACAGTATAAATTGCAACTTCAGGAAAAGTTCCTGCTTTATTATTCCAAATAATATTTCCCATGTAAAATAAATGTCCAATAGTTCCTGGTATGTGGAAAGATAATGTTTGTTAAAGTCACAATGAAGCCTTATTGACGGAAGCTTGGCTATATAAACAGCACAAGTTGAGAAAAGGTTTAATCTCCAAACCTATTAGACTGGATGAAGTAAGATCAGTAGCAGCCACCTTGCGACATTACAGGAGGTCTCATTCCCATCGGAGGTCAAGGAGGCCCACCTTGGTAAGGGGGTACCATTGGCGGTCCCTGCCCATATGGCGGCATAGCACCAGGAAGGTAACCTGGCATGCCTTGATGATGACCACCATACTGACCATGAGGTGGCATTGGTGGTCTCATTCCTTGTTGCTGTGGGATGCCTGGTTGTGGTGGCATCATACCTCCAATTGGTCCAACTGGTGGATTACCGATGGGGGCCTGTCCTGGTCGAGGGAGATTACGTTGATACTTAGGTAACTGTGCCCTTCTTTCTTCCAGTGATACATCCTCATCTGGATGGATCAACTTACTGGTTGCACTAGTTGTCGTTAGTGTAGCAGGCTTACTTGTTATTGAAGTTGCTGGTTTAGCTGCAGTACTGTTTGTTGTACTGGTGGTTGAAGCTGTAGACTGCGTATAAGCAGGGAACGTAGGCTTTGGGGGTTCTGTAGTTGTTGCAGGGGTACTATTTAAAGGCTTGAAATCTGTACCAACAGGTCCTTGGACAGCTGCCTGAGCCTGTCCAGCACTAGGGAAAAGAGGCTTAGTAACTGGAGGCTGTGGCGCAGGTACTGTTGCTATCGGTGCGGGTGGTCTATTAAGAATACCTGGCACTGAAACAGCCTGTGCTTGGGTCATTGGAGGGATTCCAGGACGTGGAACAGGGGGAGGCATACCTGGTGGCATCCCAGGCATCAGAGGTGGTATTCCTGGTCCAGGTGGCATCATTCCACCCATTGGCATCATTATGTTTTCACTGCAAAATGACTGGGTGTATTTTCTCTGATGATGCAATCCAGGTGGCATGCCTGGCGTAACTGGTGGCATTCCTGGCATCAGAGGAGGAACACCTGTCATCAATGGAGGTATGCCTGGAGGCATTCCTGGTGCTCCTGGAACAGGTGGCAGTCCTGGCTGCACCATTGGGGGAATATAACCTTGTTGAGGTTGAACAGGCTGTGGTTGAAATGAAGTTGAGGCTGCAGAATCATCATCATCATACTCATCAGAATCATCTTGTTGCTTCTTTTTTTGACTTTCTTGTGTCTTCTGTTCAAGAAGTTGTCTTCTTTCATCCATGTCTTTTTCTGGAATACCTTCCATACCATATATTTCTAACTCTATGTCTGTTCTCCCAGGTATTGCATTTGGTACAGCATCTATTGTCTCTTTATGTACCTGCATGCAATGAATAGCTAAGCCAGGTCTTGTGTACAATTTCTTATGGCATATATGGCATTTAAAATGCTTTGCTTTTTGGTGCTGTATAAGGATCTTCTCATCATCAAAATCTCTATTACAATACCAGCACCAAGGCTTCAGCTGCTTCTTCTTCTTGCAACCCATAACTGTGCTCTACTAACCAAGAAAAACAAGGAGAAAAACAGGGAAAACGAGAATATCGCTCACTTTTCCGACCCAACGGCCACCACCGCGTCCCACAGGAAACAGACACAAAATGCGGTTCTAGCACTTTCTAATGGTGTAATTGTGAATATATTGTTTCACTTCTAAGTACTACAGGTTTTTCATCTGTAAAATAGAGATAATAGTGGATTTTATTTTATAGAGATTTCTAACGATTATATAAGACAATGAACATGAAGAATTTAGTGTGGAACATATGTTTAATGTATGTTAACTATTAGTAGCTCTACGTTACGTACCTATATCTTATAATAACACAGCACTTGATAATTTTAAACCATTTTTCCCTGCCTCATTTAACCTCATATTTCCTTAGGTAAGAAGTTCAGTATAATCCTCTTCTCTCACAAACTAACAAATTGAAATTCAATGAAATCCAAGTCACATGGTTATTAAATGATGGGCTGGATTGTATCATATGATGAAATGTCTAGTCTAATAGATTTTCTCTTTTAACATCTTCTTTACTTGGTCACATACTCATAATCATCATAAGTGATCATGTTATCATAGGATAAATATTTGACAAGGTTAACAGCAAAGGCGACAGATTCAAAGGGTGCATGTAGGCTTGAGTAGCTAGAATAGAGGGCAGTGAGAACAATTAAGGGAATAATCTCAGGGGACACAGGAAGCCACTGCAACTTGACTTGTGCATTGATTTGACTGAAAATGGATAATGAATGAATCAGTTAAAATTGTAAAATATTTTTGCACTTAATTTTTAAAATATAATAAGGGATACTGTATATTATCTCATGATTAGTTCTCATGTATCCAGACAAAGCCACTTTTCTATTTTGTTCTTAGATTTGTAAATTTAAGTGGAGAGAATGAGCCTACATTCTAAGATTAAGTTGCCCTATCACTCAGTAGAAATTGCTTGCCTTTGACAATTATGGAAGATGTTAGACACAGCAGGATGGAAAGAAAATTCAATCAGTTCTGCAAAAGGAAATATTTTCTTTTCTATAGTTTCACTAATGTTACTTTGAAAAATCTTGACAATATGTTCAATTATTGAAAAAAATATGGTTGGGAGACCTAATTCATTAATTCTGAATTTTATTTTTTAGCTTTTATAGTGAGATGCTGATTTAATTATCCCGAACAATAACTTAGCCCTTCAATATTTTTTTCTTTTTTATGCTCAGCCAATAATTTACAAATACTGAAATATAATCATTGATTTTTTTTGTATATTTAAAAATAATGAAAAAAAGGCACAGCAATAGCTAAAAGTCCTGTGATTTAAACATAAAATTGTTTTGCTCCAAATAAAATTTCTGCATACCCCTAAAGTTACAGACACATAAACCTTTAGAAAATGAGGTGTGTTTTATTAGTGGAGAATACAACATTTGGAAACATGCATCATGCTATTTTGGAAATATACACTATGTGAAAATGGGTAAAATAAAATTAACTGAAATTTTGGTCTAATTACATTTTACTTCATGATATTATTGATCATTATTATGAAAGAAATATTACTTAAAATTTATGTTCTTATAACTGATATGCTCGAGAACATATAAAAGTCAGAGCTTTCTTTTTATTACTAAAAGAAAATCAGTATCTTCTAGAGAATTGTGATACTTTCATTACTTATTATATTTTCCCATTAGTTATCAGGTACCAGGATGTCAGAAGTAACACCCAAGAAAGATAAATACAGCAAGAAAAAGAATTATTTCTAACTCTATTTAGATCGCAAATCCTTTTAAGGTCCTGATGAAAGCAATGACCTCTCTTTCCACAAAAAATATACACATGCACTATGAGTCATAGGTTTATAAGTGAAATAACTTGTGCCAAAGGAAATTTTCCTGGTGAATTAACTATGTTAGTCAACATACATTTAAAGAATATGCTATCTGGAAACTCTGGGAGAGACAAAGTCCACATTTTGTATTGGCTAGTGTGGTAGGATAGACAGCACAGCTACTGAGTTAATTAAACAGACTTTCAAGTGGTGACTGTTTAAAGGTGCCATTAGCAAGATGGCTGACTGCAGCACCTAAGGCTCTTCGCCTCATAGAAAAGAAAAACTGTGGGAAAAAAATCTCCATTTTGACCAAAATAACTGTTTTTGCTTGTTTTAAATTTTGCTGTTCTTTTTGCACCAAAGAACAACAAAGACTAACAAAAATTCCACACAGCATACAAACCCAGGGTGCCTACACAGACAAAGGAAGGAAGTATCTCCCCTCCACCATCCCAACTGCCCTCTCTGGAACAGATAAGAACCAAGAAGGACTCCTCTCTGAATGAAAAGGTAAGAAAAAGGATCCCAGCATCCTGTATCATCACTGCACTTACCTCCAATCTTAGCTTCTGTAGATGCTTGTAGTTTTCCCAGGCTGAAAGCACAGCAGAAGGAGGTGCCCAGAGTCTATACCCTAAGCTACCACCCCATGGGAAGGAGTAACCCTTCCTCCCCATGTCCTGTACTGCTAATTCCCTGTGCATTCTTGGAACCAGAACTACTGCTAAAATGTATCCATCTTTGGGAGTGAGTAGCCATTGCATCTTTCCATTTCATGGACTATCCACCACTGTCTCTTACTCATCTGGTAGTGAGGGGATTGATAGTGAAGAGACTGCTACATCCTACCCTCTAGGTCTAAGCTACCACCGTTTCCTGCACATTCTATTATTACAAGATAAAGTGGTGCCTTTCCTCCTGGGCCCTGAAGCCTTGAACTACCAAAGCTGTGGCTTTTTTGGCTGCAGAGTACACAACTGTATCCCTTCAAAGGACCTCAGGCTTCCTACACACTGAAGCAATTGTGCCCCTCAGTACCACAGTTGAGGTAGTGCTCTGCTCCCAGGGACCCCAGGCTTCTGACACACCCGAGCAATTGTTACTCTACCCTCAGTGCCACAGGTGAGGTAGCTTCCCAGCCCCAAGGGCTATGATTCTCTAGCACACTGGAGCGGTTGCATGTTTCCGTGCCACACCTGACTCAGTATCTCACACCCAGATATTCTAACCTCCATTGACCCTCACTTTCTAGGGCTAAGCAGGTGCACCATAACTCACATCCCAAGGAATCAGAATCTGGACTGGTCTCTGTCACACTACCCTCCAAATCAAATAGCCATACTGCCCCCTCCTGCCTGAAACTGGACTGGCTCCTTACAGTTCAAGATGCTGTTGCACTCTGTGTCTTTGAAGAGTAGAATCATTGCAATGCTACTTTTTAATCATTCAACAAGCCACAATGACATCTTGCCATTCCTAAGTCCTTGGTGCTATTACACCAGCCTCAAAGAGCCTAGGTTACTGCCATGTCTCACCATTACAGAGTCTAGGATCACCACTGCATAGCACATCCTGTCCTGTTCATTTGCATCCGGAATTGCAATGATGTCTTACTCACCAGGGCTTACCTGGCTGGAGTTCCTCCCCATCTCTTATACCCATGTTAGTGTTGTGCTTTGCCTCCTAGAATCAGAACCACAGCTACATCTCAGGCTCCTAGGTGTGATGTAGCGGGATTTTCCTCAAAGCAACAGATCCCAGCTTAGTGGGAGGATTATATACACTCATGCCTTGAATCCATGGCCAGTTTCAGACACTATAGTAGTTTTATAAGACCCCAAGGCACAGGAACCTAGCTCTACATCTTCTTTGAGCACTTGTGCCCTGGATTCCAGTGCCTCTGTGATTTTCTATGATTCATGTAATCAACAACAAAGAGGATCCCTTCAGCTAAGACCTTCCACTACAAGAGAGACAAGAAGAGAAAGATTCTCAAAGTCCCTGTCCTAATAAACTACATCACCACTGTCACTGCTACAAACTTCTGCAGCATTGATCACTGAATCACTTATAGTCATCACTAACATTTATCACAAGTGAAGAAAGTACATGTGTCCACATGGAACCAAAGCCATCCCACTTTTGCCAACCAGCATCATCAGTTTTATCTGCAAGCAAATGCATTCTCCTATACAAGCTACTTTGTAAAATTTGAAAGAGGAGACTATATTAGCAGATGTGCAAACATCAATATGAATGCACATGAAACATGAAAAAGCAAGGAAAATTACCAAAGAAATGCAATAACTTTTCAGCATCTGACCTTAAATAAATAAAAATTTATGAATTGCCTGAAAATGAACTCAAAATAGTGGTCTTAAGTAAACTCATAAAGTTACAAGATAATAACAAATAAGCAATTTATTGGAGTCAGGAAAATGATTCATGACCTGAATAGGAAATTTAACAACGAAAACCGAATAGAAATCTTGGAGCTGAATAGTTCAATCAATGAAATAAAAACTACAATTGAGAACTGCAACAACAACTAGATTAAACGGAAGAAAGAATCTATGACCTTGAACAGAGACCTTTTGAAATGATTCAGAAGAAAAAAGAAAAGAGAACGAAAAAGAGATGAGATAGCCAATAAGACTTATGTGACACTATTAAATAAACAAATATTCACATTATGTATTCACGAAGGAGAGACAGAAAGCTTATTTAACAAGATATTTTCTAAAACCTTCCCAACTCTTGGAAGTAATACGAGCATCAAGATCAATGCAACTCAAAGACTTTCAAATAGATAAATCAAAGAGATCTTCTCTTAAGTACGTTATAAACAAACTATCGAAAGTCAAAGACAGAAAAATTTAAAAGCAGCAGGAGAAAGACATTAAGTCACATAAAAGTGAATCCCCATTAGATTATCAGTGGATTTTCATCAGAAAACTCTGCGGCCAGGAGGTGCCTGTATCTCAGTGGGTAGAGCGATGGCCACATACACTGAAGTTGGCAGATTCAAACCCAGCCTGGGCCAACTAAACAACAATGACAACTGTAACAAAAAATAGCCAGGTGTGGCAGGCACTTGTGTTCCCAGCTACTTGGGAGGCTGAGGCAAGAGAATCACTTAAGTCCAAGAGTTTGAGGTTGCTGTGAACTGTGAACTCTATCAAGGCAACATAGTGAGACTCTGTCTCAAAAAACAAACAAACAAAAACTTGCAGGCTAGGAGATAATGGGATGATATTTTCAAATTGCTAAAGGAAAGAACTATGAAGCAAGAATACTATACTCAGCAAACTTGTCCTTCAGAAAGGAAGGAGAAATCAAATCTTTCACAGACAAGCAAAAGCTAAGGGAATTCATTACCACTAAATGTTCTTTATAAGAAGTACTTTCGGGAATTATTCAAGTGGAAAAGAAAAGGATAATAATTACTATCATGGGTGCATGTAAAAGTATAAAATTCAGTGATAGAGATAAATAAATAGTCAAATTCAGAGTAGCCTAATACTGTAATGGTGGTGTGTAAATCATATATATCTTTAGTTTGAAGTTTAAAAGTCAAAATATTAAAATGTAACTAAATCTATAATAAACTGTTAATGAATATACAATATGAAAAGATCTAAATTGTGGCCTATGAAGAACTCAAACAAATCAACAAGGAAAAAAATCTAACAACCTTGTAAAAAAGTGGGCAAAAATCTTAACAAAAGACTTATAAAAAAAGATAAATTAATGGCCAATAAACATGAAAAATGCTCAACATCTCAAATCATCAAAGAAATGCAAATCAAAACCACAATGAGATCACCTAACTCCAGTGAAAATGGCATTTTTCAGAAAGTCTCAAAACAACAGATGCTGGTGTGGATGTGGAGTGAAAGGAACACTTATACATTGTTGGTGGGATGGCAAACTGGAACAACCTCTCTGGAAAGTAGTATAGAGATATCTCAAAGAATTAAAAGTAGACCTATCATTTGATTTAGCAATCCCCCTCCTAGAGATTTACCCAAAAGGAAGAAAAAAAGTCACTTTATCAAAAATACACTTGCACTTGAATATTTATTGTAGCACAATTCACACTCACAAAGATGTGGAATCAACTCAAGTGTCCATCAGTACACAAGAGGTTTAATAAAATGAGGCCTATGTATACCATGGAGTACCATTCAGTCATAAAAAATGAATTAATTCCTTTTGTTAACAACCTGGATAGAACTGGAAGAATCACAAGAGTAGAAAAACAAACACTGTATGTACCCACTATTAAATTGGAACTAATTATTCAACACTCATGGGCACACAGGGAAGTAAACTCAGCAGAAGCTAAGAAGGTGGGAAGAGTGGAGAAGTGGTTGGGTAAATTCACACCTAACAGGTACAGTTCACGCTATCTGGGTATACTTATAACTTTGACCGAAGTGTAAAAAAGCAATTTATGTAACCAAAATGTTTGTACCCCCATGATATTCTGAAATTGAAAAAAAACTTTATCATATGTGTTGGAAAAAAAACATAGTATACATAGGGTTTGGTACTATCCAAGATTTGAGGATCCAGTGGGGGTTTGGAACATATCTCCTGTGGATAAGGAGGCACTACTGTAGTTATGCTGTAGTTTCTAGGCAAAACAGTCACGAATTTGGTGGCTCTTAGCTCAATTGATCCCTATTGAATATGTCTTCTATGAAAATAGAAGACAAAAGCTCACACTAACATTGAGTGTCACAGCCACTTTCTTGCAACCTGCAGTGGCATGGCCATAGTTACTGTGTGCCACTAGTCACTGATTTCCCTTTCACACACAATTGTAACAGCCAACAGATCTGAAGTCATAGCCATTTTATCTTTCAAATAGGTTTAACCTAGGATTCTTATATTAGTCTTATTTTGTCATCCATGTGACAAAAAATAAGAAATAGTAGAATGTTTGAAAGTTTATTATCTCAGGTGTGATGTGAATTGCTGACAATGTCATTGTGCTAAAAAAAAAATGAAGAAAAGAAAACTAGAGCAGAAGGACACACAGTAGCAGCAGGGAACTTCTAGAACTATGTTGACAACTTGCTACTTTGACGGTTTCTATGAGAGGCCCAGCTGTGACCAAGGTAAATGAAATGGTGTCACTTTGACACTGCAGCTGCCCTCCTGGCAAGGAGAACTCTGTGAGATCCTTGGCAAGACAACATATGTAATATTTCAAAGAGAGAAACCTTCACTTTTACATCAATACCTCCAAGATTTTAAGAGTTGACTGATGAAAATAAAGTCTTAATTCATTGCTTGTAAGAACCAAAATCATCACGTTGGCTATGAATTCCTTCTTAGCTTGACCAGAACCGGAGCGAGATTAGACTGAGAGACAGATGTGAGGCCAATTGGGTATGTCAGATATTTCCTTCATTTTAATGTCATACATGTGTTCTCATTTTTCTAAATCCATTAAAAATTAATGGAGCAAAATGGTGATCGCCACTCAATGATTGAAAGGTGTTAGATCAGAGCAGAGCAGTTCTGGGAAAGCATGACTATCTACAAGTGTTTGAAGCTATAAATATTGAGGCAGGAGAAGAGGCATTTAACAGGCTAAAAAAGAGTGCAGTAATGAGAAATGAAATAATGCTGTGAGCCTAGCTTTATAGTAGGAATAACTACCTGACATTAAAAGCTCTTTAAAAATAGGGATACTCTGAGGAAGGGTGCAGAAACCTCACAATTGCCAAGTTTGTCACTGAATTCAGGACATGGAACATTAATAGATTGAGTGATATAACAAAAACAGATTTGTAGAAGCTATCATAGAGATTAATTATTTGATTATAAACTTTATGATTGGTGCCTGCTCTTACCAAATAATTAAGTCTGTCTTCTCACCTTCTTTTGTATAGTGTTGCTTTCCAACCTGGGACCATAACAGCAGGCAGCTTCTCTGTCAAGCTGTTCCCACATCACTACATGTTATGTTTTCCCTTTGCAAGAACCATTGCTTTTCTGTTACATTTCTGCTTCCATCTAAAAATGATAGTGAATAAATGGTGAAGTGATAATGATTGAGAGTGAGCGCTTAACATGTGATTTTAACAAGGGCCCCCTCATACCGACCTAATACCTAATACGACTACAGATACCCAGGTCAGCAGTAACTGAAGACTTCCTGGCACCTGTTGGGCCAGAAGACATTCCACAGGTGACCAGTTCTACATATCACTCCCTATAAGACTGGACTTTTTAACTCTCACCTTGAGTTACTTAGTTTTATCTTGATAAAACTAAACGTAGCATTGAGTATGGGATTCCCCTATTGAAAGAAAGAAATTTTAGAGCAAAACATGTCAACTATAAGCTAGAGAGGGACAATTTTTGCTGCTTGTGAGTTTCTTGCCTGATACACTCTTTGGTGATAGCTGTTGAGGCACAAGTTCCTTTTCTCCCTTACTCTTCCTCTCTCTTAATCTTGAATTTAGAATCTGGAAATAATATTTACTTTTATGTACATTTATTTATTTATTTATTTTTGAGGCAGTCTCATTCTGTTTCCCTGGGTAGAGTGCCATGGGATCACAGCTCAAGCTCACGGCAATCTCAAACTCTTGAGTTTGAGCAATACTTTTGCCTTAGTCTCCCACATAGCTGGGACTATAGGTAGCTGTTTTTTTTTTTCTGTTTTTAGTAGAAACAGGACCTCACTCTTGCTTAGGCTGGTCTTGAATGCTTGAGCTCAAGCAATCAACCCATTTCAACCTTTCAGAGTGCTAAGATTACAGGTGTGAGCCATTGTACAGGCCAGGAAATAATATTTAGATTAGACAAGACTTCATTAAATGGGGAAAATTCTGAAGGAATGTGAAAAAAATTCCAGCTAAAATTAATGCATTATAAGTATTATGAGGGAAATAATCATAATAACTATTTTCACATTGGGCTTTTATATCAAAGCTTACTATAAACTTGACATTAATCATGTACTTTATTGAAAAATGGATATATGAATAATGGCCCAATAGAAAGCCTAGCTCTGAGGTGAGTTATAGGAAATTATTCATGATTTAGAAATTGTTCTGCTAAAAACAGAAAACTAAAAGCATTTCACAATCCCAGGGGCAGACATTTCAGTGTCATTGTCCCCTCACCAGATATGAGCTTCACAATTGCATGCTCAGTTTTGGTAGAGGTTGGTTTATGTCAGAAGAGATGAAGTTAACTGTAGAGGTTGATAATAGCAGCACACAAGTTTGAGGTTTTCCAAGAATAAGCTGGCATTAAAGCAGTTGCAAAGTGGTATTTTCTTTCAAAAGAAAGAAAGATGATTTAAAGATCATCTAAAAAAAACATGCATAAATCATTACAGGGAAAATAATAACAGACAAGCAACTATTATGAACGTTGACTTAAAAAAACTAAATAAAATAACAACATTAGCTATGAGTTATGGAATTGTGTAAATACAAGAGGTTTTAGGATCCATCTAAACTTCATAAAATGTTTAAAATTTGCTGGAGTAGAGATTCTATACAAAGCCAAGTTTCAATTGTCCCTAGGGAAATTGACTGTAGTATTCCAGAATTCAAGTTTAACCTTGAGCATCCAGTTTACATAATTAGATCTTGCTACATGAAAACTGCCAGTCAATTTTGAAAAGATCTTCTAAGATTTTATTAGGTTAATAGGGTAGAAAGTTGAATGAGAATTGCTCAAGAATCTCTAAGACGCTTTCTTAGAGAAAACTTATGTAGTGAGTTTGGGATGTGAAATGTCACAAATTAGTTTCATCAATGGGAATGAATGTGTATTTGTAAGATACTACAAGGAGAGAAAAGAGAATATTTTCACTAGAGGGAAAGAATAATGTTCAATGTATGATTTACTAAGACCTGGTTGAGAAGGAAAGTTTTTTTGTTTTCCATATTAGACACCTGTAAGTGTGTTTCCTTTTTCCTCAGCCCTGCATTAGTTTGCTAGGGGTACTACAACAAAATATCCCAGACAGGGAGGCGTAAATAATAGAAATCTACTTTCTCACTGTTTTGGATGCTAAAAGTTCACGATCAGTGTCAGTAGAGTCAGTTTGTGAGATCTCTTGGCTTGGGTCATAGATATCAAGCCAAACTATTTTCTTAAATGTTCTTTTCTTTGTGTGCAGGCATAGCCGTGGTGTCTCTCTTTTGCCCTAATTTCTTTTTATTAGGACACCAATCAGATTGGATCAGTGTCCACCCTAAGAACAAAATTTTAATTTAATTATCTCTCTTGCAGTCCTGTATCCAAGTATGGTCACATTCTTTAGGAATGGGGGTTATGACTTCAACTGTATGAATTTTAGAGGGGTTCTTTGTCTAGTAATAGGCTCTCTATCTAGTAACAAAGGAAAGAATAAAAATAATTTTAACCAGAGCTAAGTGAAAATTAGATCTCTGACATATGTCACATTCAGAAGTACAGTTAAGACCTTCAATCAACTTATAAGAAAAAATAGTTGTTTTGTTTTTCTATCTGTATTTCTCTTACTAGACTTAATTCTGCATCTCCTTAATTCTCTTGAAGTCATTACAAAACTTTCTCCTAGGGAATGTAAACTTCCCCAAAGCCTAGAGAAATCTAGAAACTTTATGATTCTATACTGATTTTTTTTTTTTTTTTTTGAGACAGAGCCTCAAGCTGTCACCCTGGATAGAGTGCTGTGGCATCACAGCTCACAGCAACCTCCAATTCCTGGGCTCAAGTGAGTCTCTTGCCCCTGCCTCCCAAGTAGCTGGGACTACAAGCGCCCGCCACAACGCCCGGCCATTTTTTGGTTGCAGCCATCATTGTTGTTTGGTGGGCCCGGGCTGGATTCGAACCCGCCAGCTCAGGTATACGTGGCTGGCGCCTTAGCCTGCTGAGCCACAGGCGCTGAGCCACAGGCGCCGAGCCAGATTCTATACTGATTTTAATGTAGCGTTAACAATCGGTTGTAAAAGAAGATGAGATAATAGTTCTTATTTGTTTGAGAACAAATGAGGATAAAAACTAGGGAGACCAGTGAAAGAGGGAGATCAAAAACAGAAACTCAGGTGCTCAACGTAGGGCTTGTCATTTCAGAGAGAGGGAGGGCTGCTGTGCCCACAGGACTCAAGTAGCGGGCCTGGAAAAAGACTATATTGGTAAACCTGACCATGTATCATCTCACCAGTAGTTAATGATGGGCATCTGAGAAGGCAGGCTACGGTTTTAACATTATTTACAGTGCCAGAAATTAGCATGTACTTTTATTTTTCCTTTCTGCCCTATTCCTAAGTAAGCAAAACTACTCTCCAGGAGAGAGGGTAGGGTAATGTGACACTTTAAATGTATGAGCTTACTCTCCTTGGAGATATGGTCCATACACTTGAGTTTCTTGACGTGAGTCATTACCTTAGGTGGAGGCAGAACAATGGAGAGAGGAAACTTGGCCCAATGTTGAGCGGTGACTTGTGATTTAAGGAAAAGAACCAACTCCTCAAAAATGCAGCCATGTGTCTTCACAGGATGTCTCCACCTTGGAACTAACACTCTGTGTGTGCGAGTATGTGTATGGAATCTTACTTCCTGTCTACCCATCTTCTTATACTCCGACAAGTAGGGTTCAGAGTTCAATGACTTTGACAGCCAATCAACTAGCTGCTATTAGTGCGATGTTTCTAGTTCTGTAACAGATCTTCTTGTTTCTAGGATTTTATTTTGACATTATGCAACTGAAACTTGGGTTTAATAAGAGCCAAACATCAGCAGTGCCTAGATGTATTCCTCTAACTTATTATTTGTTTAATATCTAGGTTCCCTGATGACATATCTTTCTTGCTTACCTCAAATCCGAGATAGGAAAACAGCCAAAAAATGCAGGTAAATTCAATGGTATCAGTTCTGGTGGCGTTTGAATGATGCTTATAAAATGGAAAATGTTGGCTTTATTATTTTCTTTTGCTCTAGGGAAAAAATGCCTTAATATTTTAAAGCTTTTGAGTAAATATTTCCAGCTGGGGGCAAGCTTCAGACAGGATAAGAGGAAGTCACTTTTCCCTCAGCTCAACTCCAATTGGTTATTCCCCACCCTGAACTAAGTAAATGCTAGCTGGAATGTTTTACACTGTAAAGTACATTTCCTAGAACATTTTCCAGGTTTTTCTTATCAGTACTTCTGATAAGAAAACTCTTCCTATCTACTCCAAAAAAGTAGGGGCCTGCCAGAATAGGGAGTGAGAGGAATCTTTCCGAGCACAGGTTAAGTGTTATTAGCTTATGTCAACAGGTTGTAAGAACGAGTGGGCAGAAGAGGGTAGGCTGACCTGGCACAAATGGGAGAACGAATCTGGGGAGGAAATGCTTCTGGTTTGCACAAGTCAAAGGGGCACCATTAAATGTTTATGTGAATGTCTCTCTCTGGAGCACAAGTCCATGAAGTAAGAACTGTCAATGGCATACGCTGGAAACATCTATTACTGTGGCCTGAGTATCTGAGGCCCTGAAGGGGAAGTAATTTTTTCCACAATAAAGTATGTCAATTCCTGAAGAAATGCTTGTATTTTCCATTAGTGTTTACTAGATGCAAAGAGATTCACTGCATGGCACTGACAGTACTGTAAGTTCCAGCTGTTTTTCCTCCTTTTGTTAGTTGTTAAAAAAAATCAACTTATAACTGTGAGTCAGCATAACAAGAGCAATCAATGGAACCAAAACATTTATTGTGCCCCCTTAATGTTATGAAATTAAAATAAAAATTAAGTACCATGTTGGAAAAGTAACCTCTGGGGAATTAACTTTCTTGAAATTATCTAGTGTTTTAGTCACAGAGTAAACTCAGATAGTAAATCATGGCACAGCAGAACTTTCTTGCACTCAATTACCACGATAATCTTTTTGTTCTGTGCCTGAAACAGAGACATGAGAAAATAAGATTTACTGAAGAAGATCACTATGCTAAAGTTCCAGTCAATCCATAAACTAATATTTATTGTCTACCTTTATGAAACTCAGTACAGTAAAATTTTATTTTTTAAAAATTGCTTCCAAAATGCAGAATTTTTATTTGATGAAGAGGAGGTGCAGGGGTCCCACCCTCGGGGCAGGGTCTGCTAAGTCCTATGGAACTGGAGGTGACCAACTGAAGAAATATAAAGTTAGAAATGACCAGGAAGAAAGAGACAAAAGACACAGAATAGATTTTCAAAGGTGGGAACTCAGGGGACTACTGCTCAGTTGTGGGGTTCCACCAATGGCCCGAGTGTCATTTCCACTCAGCTTTCATTGAAGGCTATTTGCTCATTAGCCCAAAGGGTAAGTTAAGGAAAGGAACAAAGACACCAGCAGTTTCTCTGAGTGAGCAGATCAGCTCCTATTGTTTCTATAATCATTAACTTTAAGAGTCTAAGCAGTCTTGAGAAATCCAGAACCTGAGCCTTGTTGGGGGCAGCCTCCTGTCTGAGGTCACACACACAGATTCTAGGGAGGTGTTAAACTCCACTACTTCTCTGTGGAGTAAATTGCCACGGGCGCAACCTCCTCTGAAGAATCGGTGGAAGAGAGGGATTGTCCTCTCATCACCCCCACAGAGGTTCTTCCTCTCTGATAAGGGATAGAAGTCCTCCTGCCCATATTTCACGGTTTGAGCTGTTCCCTTGATCTCTGCCCCGGCCAAATACAAATCTCCACAATTGGTATTTGCTTTGTCCGTTTACTGGGCAGGAAATAGCCTCATTAATGTATCTTTTTAGGTCTTGCCATAGCCTCTCCTATGGCCATTTTTCCTCAAAATGTTCACAGATCCAGCAAGGGTGTTTTAAGCTGTATCCCCAATAGACCAGAGTTCTAGGAAAAGCAGGAAATTTGCTCAGATAAGAAATTTAGCAGCGGCTGGCTTAAAGGTAAACTAGCTGACTTTCCTTTGTTCTGCCTCATTCAGCTTACTTTTTTATTTTCCCCTTTTTCTGGGGATGTTTCCCTTGCCAAGAATGGAGTCTTCGTTCCCCATTCTGCCTGCAGGAGGAATACAATTAACATACAGGTTTAAAGTAAATATTGATCATAAAAAAATACACTAGTAGAAAGATTGTTAGGTTAAATGTAGCTCTTAAATATCCCAGTAGAAGCAAGGCATTCTTTTATAGAAGTTGATATTAAAAAATTAATAAGGATGCATTATATTAGGTGAATAAGTGGGGTTCTACTGTTCTCTGTGTACCAATTCATGGAGATCAGTCCTTAGTATGAACTTGGCAGATAGGCTAGACTGAAGAGCACACTATGGCCTAATTTATGCATCTGGTGCTGTGGGAGGGAAGCTGGAGAGAAGGGCTCAGCTAGGATGGTTTTCCAGAATACCTTTCGTATGGCATCTTCAGCACAGTGGTTTTGGGATAATCTAACATTTTACATGGTGGCTCAAATTTTAGGGAGAATATTCCAAAAAACCCAGCAGGAAATTGAAAGATTATTTATATTTTAGCCTTAGAATTTTCATGTTTTCATTCCCACTGCATTCTTTCAGTTAAGCCAGACACTGAGGCCAAGTCAGATGGAGAGGAAATTTAGAACCCACTCCTTCATGAAAAAAATGCTGAATCTCATGTGCCTCACAATGCTACCCATAAACAAAAGCAATCCAGCAGGAGGACACCAATGTCTTTAACAATATTAGCCACGCTTTCTCTACATGTTTGCACTTGATCTCGGGCCAAAAGCCCGAGAAGCGATCCCTCTATGTGCTTCAAAGATTTTATTTCCGTAGCACAGAGAAGTGAGTTTTGAAGGACCTCTCTCATTTAATTCTTTTTAAAATACGATCAGAAATTTAGTTCATATTTCATTATTTGTAGAATATTTAGATCTCAGGGTTGAATAAGACCTTGAAAATAATCCTTAATTTCTGGATTAAATTACCACTTCAATAAGCACTAACTGCAAGGACCAGATTTAAGAAAAGCAAAAGAAAAACAGCCACCCCGTGTGATGACTGCCCATATTTTCTTGTACTTATTAAACAGAAATGTGCAAGGACATGACTCATAAACAGTCACTACTTTTGACAGATTTGCTCTGGGAATAGACTTACTGCAACTTCAGCAATAGCTCTTCAAATACCTTGGGGATGGAGGCTGTGATCTGAAGTTTAAGAGGCATACTTCTGCAAAGCTTAGTTGTGATATATTTGAGACCCAGTGGGGGTACTAATGTAACCATCAGTCGCTAAAAGGATAGTTAAAGTTTTGGAAACAGGTGGCAAAACTAATGTTAAGACTCCATGAGCACTCATCTATGATGAATATTAAGATCATATTTTTAATGAAGAGAATTACAAAAAACAAAGAAAAAACAATGGTTAAGTGTAGGGTAATTAGTGTCCTGAAATGTGGAAAGAAAAAGAAAGAAAAAGGTAAAGGCAGAGATGCAGAGGTGGAGACACACAGGCTATAAAGACAACTGTGAATATAGGCCAATACACCTGCTGTGAATCCTCTTTGGAATGAGATGAGGTATAAGTTTATTGATGAATAAAAATAAATTGTTTAACTCAGGGAGACACAGGCATAGTGAAATGGAGACAAGAGTGGAGACATATCCACTAAAGACATGATGAATGTTTTCCTCGACATGCATGTACATGAACCATACGTAGGAACGTAGAACCACTCACCTGTCTTAGACAGTTTTTAGAATGAAGTATGCTATTAATTAATACTTAAAAGTGTCCAATTAAGGGCCAGGCATGGTGGCTCAGGCCAGTAATCCTAGCACTCTGGGAAGACTACATGGGTGGACTGCTTGAGCTCAGGGGTTTGAGACCAGCCTGAGCAAGAGTGAGACCCTGTCTCTAAAACTAGCCAGGCATTATGGCGGGCACCTATAGTCCCAGCTACTTGGAAGACTGAGACCAGAGAATCTCTTAAGCTCAAGAGTTTGAGTTGCTATGAGCTATGATGCCAAGCACTCTTCCAAGCACATCTAACTGAGACCCTGTCTCAAAAGAAAAAAAAGTATTCAATGAATAGAGACTCAAAAACCCAGACAAAAAGGCATTGAGACATGTCTGACAAATATACATATGCACCACTTTTTCTTGTAATGACATACCTACCCTGGCATCTTTCAAAATTTTGCCTCTGAAGCCACTGAAAGCTTTATTTTATTTTAGTAATATGTAAAAATACTACCCTGAAGCATTTCTTAATAAACTCATCAGAGGATAGCTTTTAGTTCGAGGACTGGAGATTTCTTACTTCTGGCTTTCTTCGTAAGTAATAACATCACTGTCTATTACTGTTAGTCATAATCACTTGAGTAGTTCAATACACCTTAAAGATTGCAAGAGTAGTTGTTAATGTCCTGTTTCAATAAAGTCTTAATGATTATATAGGCAATCAGAAGTTCACATAGTATAATTTCTTACATTTATTTTTCAGACACAGCAAATAGTTTTACTGTCAAAGGATATGAGAAATGAATCATTCTATCAATAAATATAAATTTTACCTTTTTGAAAGGCATATTGCATATTGTATATTATTTAAGGATTGATTTTAAATACCATTGATTTTTTTGAAAAATAAAAAATTTCTTTCATTTATTTCCATATAACCTTGTTATATTATTTTTCTAATCAATATTTAAAATGTTTGCACTCTCTCTAACATTAAAGGGAAAAAACTACTGCTAATACATATCTTGCTCTATTGTTGAATTTGATATATGAACTGATTAACTCCTAGAATGTAGGTGATGAGTTAAGGTAGACCATATATCATGATCATTGAGAAAAAAATACAGTCCACAGAAAAGATTATATAGCTCATCAGAAGAAATTAACATTTTTAATACTTTTAAAACAAAAAAATGTAATTTCTTAGATTACTGAAAAAGTATGTCTTTTAAAGGTGAATGTCAAAAATGTCAAATGAGATTTAATTAAATCATCACAAATTATTAGAATATTCTTTAAAGCTCAATGTTCTCAACTTGTTGCTAGATGACACATTATTAATACTATAAAATGTCAGATGATAAAAAGATACAACTGTCACAATATTTGTGGTAAAAAATGAATTTTAAAGAACATCCAAAGATGTACGATTTTTCATTTACTTATGAGCCATAATACAGGGATGAAGATACTTGTGGTAGGCCGCTTCTAAGATGTTCTCCAATGGATTCTTCCTTGGTGGTATCAAGGCATTCCCTTCCAGGAGGAGAAAAGGTGAGAAACTGAGATACCCGCACAGTGCTACATGAGTGAGCCATCTTGGAGGCAAATCCTTCAGGGCCAGACATGCCTTCTGTTGACTGAAACCCTCATCAGGGTCTAGACTATCTTTAAAATGTAATGAGTCAGCAATAACTAGCTATGTCACTCTTAAATTCATGGCCTAAAGAAACTAAGTGAGATTATAGATGCAGATTGTGTCTGTCTGCACGTGTGTGTATGTGTGTGTGTGTTTCAGTTGCTAAATTTAAGAGAAATTTCTTATAGTACTTTTTTTTTTATATATAGAGTCTCAAGCTGTTGCGCTGTGAAGAATGCTATGGTGTTACAGCTTACTGCAACCTCAAACTCTTGGGCTTGAGTGATTGTCTTGCCTCAGCCTGCCAAGTAGCTGGGATTGCAAGAGCCCGCCACAATGCCCAGCCATTTTTGGTTGTAGTTGTCATTGTTTTTTGGCAGACCCAGGCTGGATTCAAAGCTGGCAGCTCTGGTGTATGTGGCCGGCACCTTATCTGCTTGAGCTACAGGTGCTGAGCCTCTTATCGTACATTTAAAATTAATACAAATGCACATGAATGTAACAGGACTAAATTTAACACTTAAAGACTGGATAGCACTGTGATAATCACTTGATTTTTCTGGGTCTTAGTTTTCTTTTTTTTTATATATAGTTTACTCATATATACAGAGGATGCCAAAAAATGAATACAAATTTTAAGAGATCTTGTTGGAAATAAAATCAATCATTCCCCAAAAGTATATGAATTGCAGGTAATATGGATGTGCATAGCATGTCTAGATACACTTGGCCAGTAATGGTACTTTCAATTCAACTTTGAAAGTGACACTACATACCTATTTGACATTTCTTAAAAAATGTGTGTACAGGGCGGCTCCTGTGGCTCAGCGAGCAGGGTGCCGGCCCCATATACTGAAGGTGGCTGGTTCAAGCCTGGCCTCGGCCGAACTGCAAAAAACAAACAAACAAACAAAAAAACAAAAAAAATAGCCGGGCACTGTGGTGGGCACCTGTAGTCCCAGCTACTAGGGAGGCTGAGGCAAGAGAATCGCTTAAGCCCGAGAGCTGGAGGTTGCTGTGAGCAGTGTGATGCCACGGCACTCTACCCAGGGCGATAAAGTGAGACTCTGTCTCTACAAAAAAAAAAAAA
>CAUYON010102203.1:0-12271 GCA_963573935.1 Arctocebus calabarensis | reverse complement strand
TGCTGTGGCATCACAGCTCACAGCAACCTCCAATTCCTGGGCTCAAGCGAGTCTCCTGCCTCCGCCTCCCAAGTAGCTGGGACTACAGGCGCCCGCCACAACGCCCGGCCATTTTTTGGTTGCAGCCATCATTGTTGTTTGGCAGGCCGGGCTGGATTCGAACCCGCCAGCTCAGGTGTACGTGGCTGGTGCCATAGCCCGTTGAGCCACAGGCACCGAGCCCATAGGAGGTGATTATTAAACATGAACTCTCCCTTTTCATTCCTAAAAATCTGTGGACACTCTCCTTTTGACATATGGTGTAGTCTACTTATAGGTAAGTTCAATACGTATCTGTACCACATGGTTCTAAGAGGAAAATTAAAATATCTGTCCTGCCAACTTCCCATGCTGACTATCGTTGCTTTCAGAAGACGCATCCTCGAGAAGAAATAGTTGCTGTCTATCAGATGTGAGTTAAAGCAATGACTTCTGAGTGATTAAGTTGTGTTGGGCTCTATCTAGAGCCACAATATCATATCCCATTTCAAAAGTGAGCAAACTAAGATAGGAGAGGCGAGAAAGACAGCATAAAATCTCCCAGCTACTCCTGCTGGAGCTGGAAGTAGAACTTAAATCATTTGCACTTGACAATCTGCTCTGCATTTTGGGGAAAGTTGCATTTTTAAGCACTTCCTGGGTCTAGGCACTGTGCAGATGTCACATGAAGGGTTTATCAGAGTCCCAGGAGGTGAGGAAGTAGGGTCCAGAGAGATGGAAGGGGAGAGGCAGGAGTGTGGAGGGGAGGGGGATGGGAAGGGGAGATTGAATTTGTCAGGGATGGATCAAGAGCATGACTGGGAAGTGGGAAGTAGGGCTGGACCCAGGGGGAGAAGGTCTGGGCTTCCAAGGTGGCATGAATGTACAGCGGCTGTAATGTCCAGCCAAGGCTGGCATTGTCATCTGGGTCAGTCTGTCCACCCAGCCCAGAAAGTCCTGTGGCTCACAGTTCTGAAATGTGTTCAGCTAAGCCCTGGATGGCTAATGAGCCCAGAAGAAAGTCTGCCCAGAGGATGTGTCCTGGGATTGCCCTTGGTTGCCCAAGCCAGCCAGTCTGTTGGTCCAGGATGACAAGTGACACCCCTATTGCTGGGGGTCAGTCACTCTAGCCTTGCTCTTTGGGCTTGTCTGGACAAAAGTGGGTTTATGAAATTTTGAAAGCATGAAAATGTTAAAATCTACATCGTAACTTTTTTGTAGATAAATCTATATCATAGGCTTTTAAGAATTACTACCTAACGTATGAAGAGATACAGCCATCTGTTTACTGTGCTGCCCTGAGCTTCCCTCCACCCTGATCGCCAAGAAAAGGGGAGAGGCTCAAGGTCAGTTGAGTAACTGACTCAATAATTTAATTTATTATTATATAAAATGATAAAAGGTTGACTCCAGGCCAGGGACAGTGGCTCATGCCTATAATCCTAGCACTCTTGGGAGCCAGGCAGGAGAATCACTTGAGCTCAGGAGTTGGCAACCAGCCTGAGCAAGAGCAAGACCCCATCTCTACTAAAAACAGAAAACTTAGCTGAGTACAGCAGCAGGGTCCTGTAGTCCCAGCTACTCAGGAGGCTGAGGCAGAAGGCTCAGGTGAACCCAGAAGTGTGAGGTTGCAGTGAGCTATGATGGTGCCACTGCACTCTACCCTCAGCAACAGAGCAAGATATTGTCTCAAAAAAAAAAAAAGATTCACTGCACCCAGAATATAATTCAGTTCTACACATCTATAGAACCTTAAACACTAAAAGGAAAACTTGGGGAAACAACTATGGGAGAGAAATTGATAAGTACACCATCATCAGGGGAGAGTTCAACATATCACGAAGTATAGTAAACTGGATGATAGATTCAGCAAAAAAAAATGAGTAAAGATTTGGAAAATTTAACAGCACAAGTAATAATCTTGGTTAATTAAACACCAATATGGAATCCTGTACCCAATCATTAAAAAACATACTTCCTCGGAGGCGCCTGTGACTCAAAGGAGTAGGGCACTGGCCCCATATGCCAGAGGTGGCAGGTTCAAACCCAGCCCTGGCCAAAAACTGCAAAAAAAAAAAAAAAAAATCATACTTCCTCCTCAAGTGTACCTAATAAGTATCAGGCTGTAATGCCTGTGTCCACATCTAACTAAGAGTTGCCATCACACCAGCATGATCTCTGACCCCAATTCAGTTAATTAAATTAGATATAAATGAAAAGATAAGCAATATTGCTACCTACGTTTGGCAATTTTTTGAAAGGCTAATGAATAACTCACGCATCAAAGAAAAACAAGTAACAAATTAAAGTCTACCTATAACTGCTAAAAATGCTACATATTTAAACTTGAGTTATATATTAAAAACAATAAAGCATGTGGTTTTAAAAGTTAATTTTAGAAAGTAAAAAAGGCAAAAATTAACAAGACAATGACCCAACTAAGGATGTTAGAAAAATAATGACAGAATCAACAAAATTCAATTATTAAAGATAATGGAGTATAGGCAGGATAAACTAATAATAAAGAAAATCAAGATAAAATAGGGAAGAATCAATAAAGCAAGAAGGTTTGTTTAGAAAAAAAAATGAAGGAAGATAAAATATGCACAGTTCCGGCAAAATTAACTATAGATAAAAATAAAGGGTAATAAAAATAGTATTTAATAAAAAGAGGATGTAATTATAGATCCAGCAAAGTAAAGGTGCGATGAGTATATAATTTTTAGAACTTGTCATTAAATTTTAAAAAATGAAAAAGTCAAATTGGATTCAAAGAAAAATAGAAAATTCTTATTGATCCTATAATAATTAAATAAATGGCCTCCTTGAAGACATTTCCTCAAAAATGAGGAAAGGGTACAAAATGATTTTATACATGATTTCAAATACTTTAGCGATTACCTAATTTCACTTTTCAAAGAAATGTAAATTGTTTCAGAGAATCAAAACACCAAGAATTATCCTCCAATCAATCTGAAATTTAGAGAAAGTCAATTTTAGAAAGGAAAAATACAATTTTACTCATGAGATAGATGTAAAATTTCCACAGAAAATGTTAATGTACCATAGTTTTGTGCTGGGAATGCAAACATATTTGAAAATTAGAAATTGTATTAATGTTGTTCATCACATTAGAAATTCAAATAAGGAAACTCATATGATTTTCTCTTCCAATGCAGAAAACATTTGATAAAATTAAAGCATTTATTAATTATAAACATGAAAATAAAACATCTAATAAAAAAAATTTTCAGGGCAGTGCCTGTGGCTCAGTGAGTAGGGCGCCGGCCCCACATGCCAGAGGTGGTGGGTTCAAAGCCAACCCTGGCCAAAAACTGCAAAAAAAAATTTTTTTTCAAGAAAATCTTATTAACAGTGAGATGTTAGAATCATTCCTTTCCAATGTAATAAGCTGTCACTACCATGGCTTTTTTCACAATGTAAAAACCCCAGGACAACACTATTCAAATAAGTAATCTTAAATTTTCTACTAGCTGCATTAAAAGAAAATATATATTTGTTTTACAGAAAAATGAAAATATCTTATGTGATATGACAATTAAAGTCAGCTGCAGCTCTACACTAAAATTGTGTTTCATGAGAAAGAATTTTAACACTGTTTCAGTTTTTAGTTTTAAATGTAAGTCATTCAATAGAATTGCACATTCAGTAGTTGTGGTTCAAGAGCACAATAGCCCACATACAGCTCCTGGCCACCACGTGGAACATCCCAGAACTGGACAGTACAATAAGGTGAGGAAGAAAAATAAAAGCTAAAAGATCTAGAAGGAAACAGCATTGGCACAATCCATAGGTGATACGATTCTTTATGTGGAAATCCTCCTGAATTGAGAGAAACAAGTAAAACTTTTAAGGGAATGTAGTTAGGTGTCCAGGAAAGGAATCGACATATAAAACTCAATTTCAATTCTATACTTTAGCATAAACCGTCACCTTCTTTAGTTACTTGTGAGAAATCGTAGATATTTATGAGAAATTGTTTCCATTCTGACAAATGCTTATTATTCTACTGAGTTGTCTTTTTCTATGGAAAAGGTGATCCTAACCCATGACTAGCAATGTGCACTCTGAATATATTCCTCTAATTTGTAGGCTATCTTTCTGTAGTTTGGAGAACATTCTTAATAATGTAGTCAAATTTGTCAATCTTTTATAATTAGCTTCAATTGCAAGATTATAAAAATATGTTTGTGAAAAGGCTACCTTTCACAAGTAAGGATGTAACACATCAGGAACTAATCTTTTCTCCATGGATCTGTAGTGCTATGCCTGTCAATTTCCCATCTTTCTATGGGATTTTTTTCCAGGACCTCTAGTCTGATTAATTGGCCAGGCGTCTGTCCCTGCATCAAATAGACTGCATTTTTATAGCATCACCTGTCTTGATAACTGTAGAGCAAGACTCCTTGTAATATTCTTTCTTGGGAGTATACTCGCCATTCTTCGACTTTTGTTTTCCGTTTATATTTCCAAGTCAAGGATCTATTCGGAATTTGGTTAGCATGGTACTGAATCTGTTAATCAACTTGAAGAAAAGCAAAGTGTCTATAATATTGAGTCTTCTGGTTCACAGTAGGCATTTATTTTTATTTATATAGATCTTTTTTTAACATCTTCCCATAAACTTTCACAAGTGTCTTCATGCCAGCCTTGCATATCTTTTGTTAGATTTTGTTAGATCCCATTGTTTTGTTCCTAATTTTGATCCTATCTTGTCATCCTTGCAAATGGGGAAAGCACCAGCCCAGAGCCCACCACTCATCAGTGGGGAAGGCAGATCCAAAAGCCAGAATCAGAAGCTCACTGTCTTCATCCCAACATTTCACATTTTTTTGCTTCTACCTCAAAAATAAGTCTCAGATCAGTGTACTCTTTCATTCAACCCAGCCTCTGGTTTCCTCTTTAATCAACAGGTGCCATGACTTTTTTTCTTTTTGTTTTTGAGACAGAGTCTCCCTATGTCACCCTCGGTAAAGTGCTGTGGCATCACAGTTCACATCGACCTCAAACTCTTGGGCTTAAGCAATGTTCTTGCCTCAACCTCCTATGTAGCTGGGACTGCAGGCGCCCACCACAACACCCAGCTATTTGTTGTTGTTGTAGTTGTCATTGTTGTTTGGCAGGCCCAGCTGGGTTTGAACCCACCAGCCCTGGTTTATGTGGCCAGTGTCGTGGCCACTGAGCTTCAGGCGCCGAGCCAGGTGCCGTTATTTTTAAGCACCTAGCAGGTCTGTGGCTTGCTCCAGACCTCCCAGTGCTTGGCCTCTTGCCTAGGCTGTGCTGTCTTCACGCATTTGACAGAGGCGCAGGTGGGGCCTAGGGATTTCTCTGTGTTATTGTCTCACTGTCCACCCTGCACACACATCCTGGATGGCCACACAGCACAGCCACCCCCAGAACACGCTGGCCCCAGTGGTGAGGGGCAGGGAGATACGCCCTTCTGCACATGGATCGGCTATGTGACCTTTGGCGAGACTCCCCATCTCTCGCAGCCTCTGTTTCCTCATCTGTAAAATGAGGATAACACAAATGTCCGCCTCATAAAGGAGCCGAGAGGGACTGAGTGCGCCTTTGCTGCCACTGGGCACAGTTTTGTGAACTTGTTATGAAGTCGATCGTCACTCGCTCTTCTCATGGCCCCTGCACCAGAGTCTGTGCCTGGGTGTCCAGCCCCTCTCCCTGTGCCCCTCCTCGTGTGTAGCCCCAACACATTTTCCAGTGTTTCTCTGGGGCCTGCTCTGACTGGGGCCCCACATTCAGTCAGCCCACCTTCACCCTGAACTTACCCACAGTCTTCCTGGACCAGGACCCTCACAGGTGCGTCACAGGGGTGACAGGGCATCTGTGCTCCACAGGACCCAGAGGCTCAGGAGCTTTCTGTCCAGCCCTCACGGCCAAGGCCTGCTTCTCTGTGGTCACGACTGATGTCACGGTGCTTGGGGGGATGAACTGTCCTCCTGCCGGCTCCTGGCTTCCCGGGTGCTGACGCCTGGGCAGCCCCCGTCTTGCCTTCTGCGCAGATGGGGCTAATCTCCTCACTGCTCCCGATGTCCCTGTCGCTGCCCCCTGGGGGCCCGGGCAGAGCTGCAGAGGGAACTACTTACTCTTGGCTGGCCCCAGGGTCCCTCAGGCATCTCGGCCTACCTGCCAGCTCCCTGCCCGAAGCTCTGCCCTCCGGGCCTATCCTGCCCGGGAGGCCCCTGCTGAGGGCCCAGCTTCACAGGGTCTCTGCGCCACACCAATAGTTGCTCCTTTGAAAAGATGCTACTTGACGGATGGCTCTCCTGGGGGGATTTCTAGCTCTGCACTCTACCACAGGCCCTGGACGTGGGGTACATGTGTATGTGCACACTGTATGTGTGTGCATGGGATCCATGCATGTGTGTGCTACTGTGTGTGCAAGAATGCACACAAGCACGAGTGTGTACATTGTGGATGTGTGTGCATTCATGAGTGTGCGTGTTTATGTGTGTACACATGGGCATGCGTGTCTGTGCACATGTGTGTGTATGCGTGCATGAGCGCACGTGTATATGTGTGTGGATGTGTGTGAGCACGTGCGTGTGTCTGCCTGAATGTGCACCTGTGTGTGTGCACGTACCTGCAGGCATGGGTGTGCACACGGGCAGAGGCCGCTGAATGCCGCTTCCCATTTGCAGACCCTGTTCTTCCCCCTCCTCACCTGCAGGTCCCGGGTACCGTTCTGAGGGTCACACAGCTCTGTGCTCGCTGTAGGAGTGAAGTAGAGGCCTTCCCTATGGGGGGGTCATGCTCCCTCCTGTTGCTGCCCAATGGGGAGGAAGAGAGACACGGCCCCAGCCATGCTTGGGACACCTGTCAGCTTAAGGGTGACAGAACAGGACTTGAACGTGATGAACCCGTTCCACTCCTCATCTGCCTGGCTTCCCGTTCTCAGCCGGGTAGGGGCTTGGCTCCCTGAGCCCGGTGTAAAGCAGCGTGCGTCCTCCACGGGAGGAGCACGCCCAGAAGGAGAGCCCCCCATGTGCCATCCAGGCCTCTTCCTTACCCCTGAATCAGAGCCTGGGCTGTCTCTACATTGCCAGGGGTGTCCCCTGGGAGCACTGCCAGAGCCCAGGCTCCCCACAGGGCCTGGGAACCCAGGACCCACTTTTCCTGGGCTTCCCTCGCAGTCTGCTTTTTCTCTGCCCCCTGCGAGGCTCCAGGAAGGATCACACAGCCTATGGGGGGGGGGGGAGGGAGGGTGGAGGATGCTGCTGGGTAAATAATGCACAGCCAGCCACTCTGATTGGCTTCGGGGAGGCGGACACTTTGTCTACATAAATGGCAATCACATCCTCCGTGCCTTTTAACTGTCACCGAGGAAGGAGAGGGAAGACAGAGCAGGCGCCTCCCTGCCGCCCGTGAGTACCGCTCTTTGTCCTAATGGCTCGGGGACAGACCCACGCTTGCAGACTCCAGGTGGCAGTGACACGGGGCGGGGTATGGGCTGGGAGGTCTGTGGGGGATTCCAGCCGTGTGGGTTTCCCCTGGTGGAGGGAGCTCTGCCGAGCAGGACAGCTGAGCACCCAGTGCAGGCAGTTGGGGGGAGGTAGGAACTTTTGAGGAAGATAGGCACTGCCTTAGTTGAGCCTGCTTTCTCTTGCCATCTCCAGGCAACAAGTAGTCAGTCAAAGAGTCAGAAACTTCAGATTATTTTTAACCAGTGTTCCTTGACTCGTGCATGGTAGCAATGTAACCAGCTTGTTAGTGTGTGTGCAGTGCGGTGGAGGCCACACCGTGGGGACAAGGGAGAGGCTGGGCCACCCACAGCCCAGGGTCTGTGCTCAGGTGCGTGGCTCCCTGGCACGCTCTCTCCCTCAGAGGGCCGGGGGGAGCTAGTGAACGGCATCCTTTCCCCAGATTGTGAAAATTAAGTCTGACTCTACAAAGGGCCAGACACAGAGTAGGGGTCCAACAAATGGGAGCAAGTAAACGGCAGGCGGGAAAGCAAGGACAAGGAAAATGCCACCTTGTGACCTGCGGCCCCCTCCAGGGCAGGGCGTGAGGACGCCTTCCTCTGTCCTGGGCCTCTGCACACAGCCAGTGTGATAAAAATAACTGAAATAAGATAAAACCCTTCAACCTCCCCCCATGAATTCAAAAAAGTAGCCTGGGGATTTAGTTAAATTTGTGTTCTCCTATTCAAGGTGTTGATTATTCCGAAGGTTTGACCCCGTCCTCTTGGGAACTCAACCTGAGTTGGCTGGTTTGGGGAGAGGCTCTGGGAAAGTGCGTCTTCCTCAGTGCTCCTTGGTATTCCTGGAGGAAAGGGCACCCCCAGGGCATGTGGGTGCAGCTGTCCGCACCGGCCCTTGTTGTGTTCTGAGAGGTGGCTGAGGATCTTTGGAAATGCCAGGGGAAATGCCAGGTGAAAGGGAAAAGGTCTGGTCTGCTAGCCTGGACAGACTCGGTATGAAAGCCACGTCTGAGCCGTGTGGGCTTAGACAAACTACCTCCTTCCCTGGGCTTAGACAAGCCACCTGCTTCCCTGGGCCCAGTTCCTCTTTTCTAAGGAGGGGATAACTGCTACTTTGCAGAGTTGACATCAAGATTGACAAAATGTGAGTAAAGGGCTTATGCCAGGGCCCTGGGGCCGTTAACTATTCAACATTTATTTTATTTAGGAGGAGGCAGGGGAGAGGCACTTCTCTGGGGCACAGTGGGTAGCAGAGTTGTTTAGCCCCTGCCTGTCTCTGCTGATGATCAGCCAAGAAGGGTGGAGCCAGATATGTGCCTATCAGCAGTGTCCCCTTCCTGAGCCCCATTCTCCCGCTCCTTTGAGTGCAGGGAATGAGCAGGACCCCTGGATATCACTCTGGGCTGCAGACACTGCCTTCCTCAGGGCTGGTGGGAGACGGCAGAACAGGTGCATGGATGCCCCAGTCATAGGCGTGATGGGAACGTCGGCAGCCACATCGCTCCATGTGCATGGCCGGTGGTCAGTTCAAACAGCAATAATAATAATAATCATCTTGCAAGGCTGTGCCAGTCTCCAGTGAGCTAACACATACCCAGACTTAGCAAAAGGTTAGATAATACTGACTTGGATGGTTTCTCGGACAATAGAGTGCCACAGCCAAGCCAATGTATTCTCAGGATTTGACTTGGGGGAGCCTCCTTAGCAACACCAGGGGAGAGACTGTCCAATAGAAGGAATAATGAAGAGTTCATAATCAATCAACAAGTCAATATTTACCACTGAACTGGTCAATAAAAAAAAAGTGAGACTCCCCAAAGAGTGTGCTGAAGCTTACTAAATAGATTAACGTTGCCAGCTGTCCAGTATTTAAATAGAAGATAAACCAATGTGTGACATAGTCCCAAGATGTACGACTATTTATGAAAAGAAGCAACCAGCTAGAATGTAATTGAATAGTTGTAGATTTATAGGAAAAGGCAGATGGTCGTGAACTTTGGTGAACTATTAGTGTGATTTCAAGAGCATCAGAAAAAAGGGGGAAAGAATTGAAGGAATAATGAGGGCAAACCATTTATTTAAGGCAATAGAAGAGTGTGTTCCATCGAAGAGAAGTTTTTCTGGAATAACTCTAATAATATATAATAAAAATACAGGAGGGAACTTGAAATTGAAACTACTTGATGGCTCTTATATAAGCCTTTAAAAACAGCCAACATGAATGGAAATCATAAAATGTGATAATTTCAACGTTAAATCTTTAAGTTTACAATTTGAAGGAAGGATAAACGCTAACAGAGATGAGATGTCTGGTTCCACCATGCCTCGGTGGTGGGTGTGACATTCTCTATCATTCTAGTTTTCCTGGAAGCGATGGCAACATGCAAAAACAAAAGGTACCAAACAAGTCACATCTCTCGAGTTCCTTTGGGAATTAACCTGTGTGAGGAACAGGCTCTGTAGGTGTGACCTGTGATGGTGCAGTTCACTGCTGTCCACTCCTGGCAGCGCTATTCATGACAGCAAATGACAGAACAAGGAGGGTGGACAGTGTCCTTGTGACCCTGGGGAATCCCCACTCAGCAGGTCTTAATGAGGTCTTAGGGGAAGAAAAGAATCCCACATAACGTGGATATTCCTGCTGCGACCATTTGAATTATTTATGGTCAGGACTAAATTGAAATGATAGCGATGAGCTGAATGTTCCTGACATTCTTTTTTGATCTGTCAAAATCGCTCAAGTTATGAACTTTTCCAGTCAGCTTTAACTTAGGGCACAAGCATGGTCACAGAAATGTGAATAAAAATAGTAGTGTTTTCCCACGGGAGTAAAAATGAAAATCAAGACCTATGTTTCTCTATGGCTCCTTCCCACAGAGAACTGTTGGGCAAAAAATACTTAGATGAGACATTGTTTATTAAACAGAGAAGGAATAAGAAATAGTGCGCAAAGCTCCTTCCTTTTTCACATCAGCAAAGGAGCAAGGTTTTCCCCCTGTTTTTGACCTTTGTCTATTGCAAAAGTTTTCCCTTTTTCTTGTGCTGCCGTGGGCTTTCCTATGACGGCCAAGTCATCTGGCCAGCTCAGAACAGGCTTGCCTTTCTGTTCATCACAATGGTCATTAGATACAGGTTTATGGTCCAAAGTGCTTTCTGCCCATGTCATCCCCTGTGCAGTTTTGCCTGTGAGCACATCAGCTGGCAGCTGCACAGCCTCCCGCAGCACCCCCGTTTCTCCTGAGCTTAAATCTGCTGTTCTTTCTACTCTCCATGGCTGCGAAGAGGAAGCAGCTGCCCAAACAGACCAAGACACCGGGCTCAGCAGTCACACCCACAGCTGCCCAGCCTGTCCTCTGCCCACTTACACTGTGCAAAGGACGTGCTCTCCAAGGCTGCACAAAGCTGCCATGCCCAGGCTTTTGGGGGTCCTCTCCTTGAGGGTTTTTCAAGCTTCTAATCCTGAGGTTACTTGATGCTTTTTTCAGGGACAGCAATCATACACCTCTGGCCAAAGCTGTGAGGTGCCCTGTGTGTGTGCCCAGGCATTCTCTCAGGGCCTCTGGGGGCCGGACTACCCCAGGTTCTGCTGTGGCCATGGCCTGACGACAGCAGGTGCGTGGCTTTGGTCAGGTTTGCGGCTTCTCTTCTGTGAAAGGGGAAATGGTACTCTCGAGCAGCTCAACGTAATATAAAGATGAAGTACAAGACACATGCAGAGAGCTTGACACTGTCCTTGGCACATGTAAATTTATAGAAATGTCATCCACTTTGTAAACCAAGGAGAGTATTCCTATTTAAACAAGGCTAGATTTACACGACAGTCGTCGTATAAGAAAGTGGTAAGGATATGTGGGGGCATAGGGCAGGCAGCTGAGGTCCCCTGGGCTAATATTTGGATTATAAATGGGGAGACTTTCACATAAAAGACAAAGGAAAATGGGTTCTGCCTCTGCCTCTGCTTCGCTGTGATAAAGTCACACCTGGGACCGCCGTCCCCATCTCTGGTTTCAGATCCCTCCTCTGTACAGGGAGGGTGGTAACAGCACCTACCCAATAAAGCACTAAAGGAGTTAAGACGTCAACCTCTCTTGGGCCTCTTTGCCAGCAGCCCTCCATTCTCTCCCGGTCCTCCCCCACAGACTGTGCTGCCCAGGTCCCCGAGATACCTGATTTCTGGTGGGGTTTGCCAATAGGAGGCCTGATGGGAGTCTGGAGGCCGAGGTGCTGTCCTTCTGGTGACATTGGCTCAATCTCCCCCTTGGTGCCACTCCCCGGCAAGCCTGAGTAGGGGCCAGCTGTGGGCAGACGGCCTGGACGATGGCCCTGGGGAGCACAGTCTATCCCATCCCTCTGAGGTGTGGGAGTGGGGCCCGGGGCCCAGAGAGGGAGACTGACCTTCCCCAGGTGCCTGAGGTCACCCAGCTAACAAGGGGTGGAGAAAATATGGAAACTGAGGACCCAACTGAAGAGCTCACTCTCCTCTCCTGCAGGGCCACACCGCCCCCAGGACACTCACCAGCCCACTCTCCCCTCCTGCAGGGCCACACCGCCCCCAGGACACTCACCAGCCCACTCTCTCCTCCTGCAGGGCCACACCGCCCCCAGGACACTCACCAGCCCACTCTCTCCTCCCCTGCAGGGCCACGCCGCCCCCAGGACACTCACCAGCCCACTCTCTCCTCCTGCAGGGCCATGCCGCCCCCAGGACACTCACCAGCCCACTCTCCTCCCCTGCAGGGCCACACCGCCCCCAGGACACTTCACCAGCCTGCTCTCCTCCCCTGCAGGGCCACG
>CAUYON010102202.1:0-22262 GCA_963573935.1 Arctocebus calabarensis | reverse complement strand
AAAGAAAGAAAGGAAAAGAAAAAGGAGGAAGGAGAGGGGGTGGGTAGAAGCAACTATTGACCAAAGGAAAAGGGGCACAGAAAGAGGGGGACAGGAGCAACATAGGTGTACAGTAAGGTACTTTGACCCAACTTTAAGAGCCCCTAACCTCTGGGGGTGCCAGGTTGGGTGATTAGGTCAACAGCTCTTTGCCATCCTGTTTGGACACAGTACCCCACCTCCACCAAGTAGAAAGGGAAGACAAGAATGCAATAAATCAAATCAAAACAAGCAAACCAAAAACTTTACTGGATAAGATTGGGGAAAGATTGGGAAGATTTGGGGAAAAAAACAATTACTATGGGTGGAAACACTAGCAAAATTGATGTCTAATTGTTGAAAAAGGCAACAATGGAAAATTATATTTAAACTAGAAAAATGAAGAAATAAAAGAAAAAAAGAAAAGAAAAATCTTTAAGGAAAATTTTGAAATTAAAAACAAAACAACAATAATGAAAACAAACAAACAAACAACAACAAAAAAAACCCCACAAAACCAAACCAAAAAACAAAGCAGTATATATATCTTGCTGATATTGTCTGGGCAAGAGATGATCTTCTGGGGTATGATATGTTAATCACAATGTTGATATAGTTGAACAAAATTGAGACCGGAGGCCTCTAATGATTTCTCAAACCCCACAGGGTGGAGAGCTTAAATCCTCCTCAGCCTGCTTAGAAGGCACTTTAAATTGCTAACTTGGGCTAAGCAGAAGCTTTCCCAGGAAAGCGCTTGTGCCTGGAGTCACTCCTTGGGTGGCTCTCCACTTATCTAGTGTGCCAAAACCAGTCTTACCCTATGCCCCTGAGGGCTAAGGCTGCAAGGCGTCTCAGTCCCTGCCTTTAGGCTGCTCAGTCACTAGATTACTCGCTCCCGCCCAATGCTTGTTCTGCGACCCTGAAGGTGGAGCTTGCCCAAGCAGTTCTCCTATGATGGCTCCGCACGGCCCACAACCAAACACTGGTAGCTCCATCTGGCTCGGTAGCTCAGTCTGGAGCCCCAGACAACACTCAAAGACCTCCACACTCTTGCCCCAGTTCTCCCAAGGCAGTTCAACCGAGTGCCAAGTCCCAAAGAAACCCAAACAGCTCACAGGTAAGGCCTTTCCAGTTTGCAATCTCACTGCTGCTGCAGCCACAGCTGCTGGCAGGATTAGACCAAACGAACACACACAACTACTTGCCAGATCTCCACTGCCTTGGCCTTCCTCAGGGGGTCCGGAAGTCTCACACTGTCTCCCTGTGTCCCCAAAGGGATGTTTCTGGGCAGATCTCTCCAGCCAGAGATGCCTGAAGTCTTCTCTCCCCAGTCTGACTGTGCCCAGTTGCTAGGAGAAAGCAGTGGAGACTTTGAGAAGAATTTCACTGAATCTGTAGATCAATTTCTTCTTGTTTTATTTTTATTGTGAAGGTACATCCTCATTCTTTCAAATGCAGATTTTGGCTTGTGATTATCTTTCAAATTTTTTTAGAATAATTTTTGTGAAACCATGCATAAGTCAAAACTTCATATTCTTTTCAAATATCAAATTATTTATCAACTAAGTGTTTGAGAAGGGTGTGGCTAATGAATGCAGAGCACATCAGTGGTTTGAGAAGTTCTGGTGATTTTAATCTTGGAAATGAGCCACATGGGTGACCTGAGACCAAGATGGATAATGATGAGCTGAAAGCTATAGTGGAAGCAAATCCATCTCAGCCTCCTGTGTCATATAACAATATTGGACCATTTGAAACCAACTGGCAAGGTAAAGAAGCTGGATAGTAGGTTCTACATGAATTAAACAAGTATGAGAAGCAAAATCACCTCAAAACATGCCTTTCTTTGATGTCATGACATAAAGCAAAACCATTTCTACCCCATATTTATTACATGTAATGAAACTTTTTTTTGGATATTGAATACTGATACAGAATACTGAATATGGGGGGAACACAGCAGCTGTGTTCCGCCAGAGGGGGAATCCCAAAAGGAAAAATGTTTGAGAAAGGATCCCCTAATCTTTCCTTTCTGTCTTTATTGATCCCTAAATCACACATCCGTGAAATAGACTCAAAGCAGTCTGCTGAAGACAAAAATACATGAATTGAGATTAGAAGTGCTAGCTAAGCTAGTTTGGACTCAAAATGCAAATTTCACATGCTTTAAAAAAATAAAGGAGAGAGTTTTAAAAAAAAAAAAAAAGAAGAGAGAAAGAAGAAAGGGAAAGGAAGGGGAGGGGAGAGGAGGCGAGGGGAAAGAAAAACAATACTCTTCCAGGAAAAACAGCATGATTTATAATTCAGCATTTTCATGACTTAACATTCATTATGTTCATAATCCAAAGGTACCTGATATATATGAAACCAAAAAATGAAACATATACTCCAGAGAAAAAAATATCAACAATAACAAACTTGAGATGAACTGGATGTGGAATTAACAGAAAATTTAAAGCAACTATCATCGTAACTATCCTCAATTCAATAAAATTAAATATCCTCACAATGAATCAAAATAGGAAATTTCAACAGGTGAAGAGAAACAAAAAAAAAATCTAAAACTAAAAAGTATAATATCTGAAATTTAAAAAAACTATTGAGTTGATTTAACAGTAGACTGGAGATGAGAGAGGAATACACTAAGTGTCTGAATACAAGCTCATAGAAATTATCTAATATGAAGAGCACAGATTTTTTTAAATTACAGGAATCTTTTTTTTTAAATAAAGAGCCATAAAATCAGTGAACTTAAAGACAGATCAATAGAAATTATCCAATATGGCCAGGCTCAGTATAATCCTAGCACTCTGGGAGGCTAAGGTGGGTGGATTGCTTGAAAAAAAAAAAATAATAATTATCCAATATGAATAACAGATAACTTTAAAAATTAAGTAAATGAACAGAGCCCTAGAGGTCATTTAGATAATATTAAATAATCTAAATCTATGGAGTTGAAATATTCAAAGAACACTTATTGGGTTGTGCTGAAGCACATTATAGTCAAACTGTTGAAAGGAAATATAAAAGGACAAACCTGTCAGAAGTAGCAAGAAAAAAAACCCCAATATATTACCCACAGGGCAATGACAATGGCTACATTCTCTTCAGAAACCATGAGAAAGCAAAATGATATTTCTGAAGTGCTAAAAAGAAATACGTTAACCCAGAATTCTATATCAAGCAAAAATAGTCCAGAATGAAGGTAAAAGAAGGATGTTTTCAGTTAATTAAAAGACAAAAACTAAAAGAATTTGTCATCAGCAGATCTGCACAAAGAAATGCTAAAGACAGTTTTTTTCCAGACAGAAGGAAAATGATATCAAAATGAAATTCAAATCATTGGAAAGAATGAAGAGCACTGCAAATAATAAATATCTGGTTAAATACTAAAAATACTTAAATTAATACTTAAATATTAATTTTTTAATTCAACTTGTCAATATGTTGGTTAGGATAGTTCATCCTCATCTATAAGTGAAACATGTTTGTAATTTCTCTTTATAACAATATATTTTCTATTTCAATATCAGGTGTATCCAGATCAAGTAGAATGATATTGAAACATTTCTTTTATTGTTTACAAAATTTCTGGAATTGCTTGTTTTTTAAAATCATTGTGGTCTATGAGTTTATGACAGTTTTAACTTTGTTATTTAATTCAATTCATTGCTTAATTACTGTTATCCTAAGAATGATTATACTGTGGTTAATATGTTAGCATAGCAGTATTCCCTGATAATTTTTTGTTTGTTGGGAGGTTGGGCTTTGGGGGGGCAGAGTTAATACTTTACATGAAATATCTTATCTTATAACAGTGAAATTGCTTTCTCTTTTGTCTTGATTTTTTTTTTGAGGTGAAATTTAAGTTTTTGTGTGCGTAGTACTATTATACCTATCTTGAGTGTCTTGCTTGTGCTGTATCACATCATACCTTTGTTTAATTCTTAATAAACTGTTCACTTGTATTAAAAAAAAGATGTAGAGACAAACTTGCAGTCTGGGAAGTTATAATGGTTGATAGTTATGTAAACAATTAGGTTATTAATTGCATTGCTGGTTTAAATATATATCTAAAAAAGCATTTCAGTGTTGATGGAAACTGAGGCTGCAGAAGCCTACAGATAAAACTATGAGCAGTCAGAAATGGATTGTAGGTGGAGGAAGACAGAGCTGGAATAGAGCTCAGGTGACTAAAGACTGTGGGTGCCAAAGCTAATATAGGTCCTGATGTCAAGTGGCCAGAGAGGCAGTAAGAAAAATACTTCCAGATGTTTAAGAGGCCTTACATACTTCACTGTATACACATAACACTTCACAAATACAGAAATACCTCTTTATTTATAAATTAATTTTAATTGCCTATTATTTCATTAAATGCACATTTAAATATCTTCAGTCATTTACTTTTCAAGTTATAAAGGTAGAAAATGTAATTATGTCTCAGAGGCTGCGCATAGAGGTTAACTAAAGCTAAAAACGGGAAAAATGAAAATATTTACCAGTGGCTTAATCCATATTGCATAAAAAGCCTGATTTACTTGAACTTGTTTTTTTCTATTGAATGGACTATTATGTACATTTTGACTTTTGTATATAACCAAGAGCTTCTAAAGTGGGATTAATACACACAGCACAAGGAGTTTTGCTGCCTCCCTCAAATGAGAAACTGACCTGCCCTGACTTTTTAAATAGGGCACGATGATAATTGGTAAAGTAGTGTGGTGGCAGGTTTACCCAGCTGGTCACCTGCATGGAGAACAGCTTTCCTATTAAAGTTAATTCATCCATGAAGGACCTTTGAATGTGTTGCTTCTGCAGGGTGGGAGCTCTGCTGATGCGTTCTACTTAAACCCCCAATAAAGAAACGCTTGGGTTATTTTTGATTCAAAGCAAGCAAAGGGGTGATAAGCAACTGTCTGTGCAGTTGGAGCAGATGCTTGCTGAGTTCTAATTCTCTTAATTCTCTTTTTGCTTTGGGACCAGATGCTATGTATCCTAGTAATTCCCAAACCTGTTTGATCTTCAGAATCATCTAGGGAGCTTTTAAAAATACCAGTATCCAGGGCTCCCACTCAGAGATTTTGATTAATTATGTTTTGCCTGGGGTATAGAAATCTGCTTTTGAAATATGCTCCAGGTTTGGGGATCTCTACTACACACTAGTGGCTCACTACCCTGATGTGGAATTGGAATTTGGGGGGGGGGACTCTTCATGTAATTTAGGAACATTAGCCACTACCAAGCCCCCACTCCTCAGATGAGTATCGTTGCCCTACACCGCTTATTAAACCCAGGTGTTTAGCTACCTGATGAGCATGCTCTGGGATTATAAGTCCACAAAAGTGCAAAAGGTTAAATGAGAAAATACCTGACTCTTGGATAACATATGGAGCTGGAGCTGCTACTTCCCTGCTACCATTATTGGGACGAAGGCACTCAATGCTTCCTGACTTACGGGCTCTCAAGTCACATGCACCAGGAGAGCAGTGCTCTTCACCAGGAAATCACTCTAAAAAGTTTAAACTAAAACCGATGCCTAATCTTTCCCCCAAAGTAGAATGATATATAAAAATCAGAGACTGGCGACTTACTGGTAGATACATTGGTAAGGCCAATATTCAGGTATAAGAGGTCTGGTGTCACAGGTAGGAGGTTCTTTAATACAGGATTAGCTCAAGCATAAACTGCACCAAGCAACCGAACACAAATTGCATTATGGGATAAAACACAGGTTTAAGACCTAGAGAAAAAGTGAAGATTGTAGTGGCTGAATTTCATCCCAGTAATTGGTAGTGGAACGAAAACCAATAACAAGGTGATCAGATATTAACCAGGATTTCTTTCTCCCTTCAATGTAAGAAACCAACTGTCGCCCAGCCACAGTGAGACAGCTTGCTCAGACTTCCTGGGCATGGCTCTCCAGGCCATAGTCACACACGTTTGGTTTAGGAAAGTTCAAGAACTAATTCTGTTTTCTTTTAATTTTTAATTTAATTTAATTATATTTTACTTTGAGACAGGGACTTGCTTTCTTACCCTGGCTAGAGTTTAGTGGCATTATCATAGCTCACTGGAACCTATAACTTCTGGGCTCAAAGGATCCTTCTGCCTTAGACTCCCGAGTCGCTGGGACTACAGGTATGTGCCCTCATGCCTGGCTAATTTTTCTGGGCTTTATTTTTGTAGAGTTTGAGTCTTACTCTAGCTCAGGCTGATTTCTAACTTCTACTCTCAAGCAATACTCCTGCATTGGGCTCCTAAAGTGCTAGGAATACAGGGGTGAGCCACTGTGCCCAGCTTTCAGTTCTTTGTTTAAACACTGTTCAGTAGATTTCTTGGACAAGGTTGAGGATTAATGAATTACTTCATATAGATGGTGAAGAGTCTTGCCATATAACCTAATTATATATTGTCCTTCATTTTCTTCCCACGTGAAATGGTCACATGGAAAGATTGGGTATTAAATCTGGTGTTTTCTTCTGCTTAGCATTGATCTCCCTCATTTAGTAATGAAACTTGGATTTTTTTTTCTAATTTAAGAAATTACTCCTTGCTCTGTAGAGAATGGGTCATTCTCTGCCTGTCAGAATATTATACTCTAATGATTATGGTGATAGGCTTGTTACTAGTTAGACCCAAGGAGACTCAATTCTAGGCCACTTGTTGAAATGTTAATGAGGAAGACACATGTGTTTCACTGGAGCTTCCAGAAGGATTGGATAAAAGCCTGGAACATCTGGCAGCCATCCTGTAAGAACAAAAATACAGCGACAAATGGAGCCACCAAAAAGAGAACAGAGCCAGCAATTTTAGCTCCCAAATCCAGCCATTCCTCAGACTGATATTACCTGGACTTTCCAAACATGTGAGACCATATTCTACCCTCCACACCTGCTACTTTTAATTATGTCAATTTGAACTGGGAATTGCGTTTCTAATACCTTCAAACAAAAAGAGCGATGATTAATATTCTCTGAAAGAGAAGGCTATTTACCTGTTGAAAATTAGGTTTGGTCCTGGTTCAAATTTAGTGTGCAAGAAAAATAACCCTTTAAAAGAGCTCTGATAATAATCATCAGTCGAAAGTGTGGATTCAAGGAAAAGTATTTTAAATAGTTCTGAGAGATATGTGTTAAAATATGCTTAAAGCAAGTAGCGAGGGAACACAGAGGAAGAGAGTGAATAGTGAGAGAGAGACAGGAAGGAAAGAGAGAGAGTCTTACAGCCTTGGAATTTCCTAATAGGGAAAAGATAGAGACACACATGGAAAATTGAAACTATATGCGAACTAAAATAAAATCTTAACCCCCTGCCCCCAGCTAACTGGATGGACCTTCTCTTGGCTAAGGGGGCCACATGCATACTCTAAAACTGAGTTTCTGGCCCTGAGAAGGAAGGCCAGACAGGCCTTCTCATGCCTCTTCCTCTCTTGCAGTATCTTTTCTGACTCATTAACAGGCCTAAGGCCGTGCAAGACAAAGCTTAAATCACACCTGCAGCTCATCAGTTTCCTTAACAGATCACTTAGGTCTGGGTATATGTCCTGCATATGTATGGTGGCTTGTCTCTGATTAACAGACTTCCTTATGTTAACTTCAAATACTGTGAATCTTTTATTTCTTTAACCTATTTCAAATCAAAGAATCTTTAAATCCACCTATATAACCTGTGATGTCCTACATCGAAATGTCCTCTATTTTTAATCTAAAGCAATGCGTGCCTTCCATGTGTTGATTTATGATTTAATGTGTAATTTCTTTCTCCCTTCAATGTATGAAGCCAACTGTCGCCCAGCCACAGTGCGACAGCTTGCTCAGACTTCCTGGGCATGGCTCTCCAGGCCATAGCCATACATGTTTGGTTCAGAATAAACCTCTTTAAAGTATTTTACAGACTTTGAGTTTTTTTCTGTTGACATATATAACCTCAGGGATAACTTACTCATCTAAAATTTAACAGTTACTTGTTCCAGTTCTTGTCTTTGAGATTTAAAGACAGAAAGGAGTCATGAAAATATATACTATACTTTGTAATTAGTAACTTGCTATTAACTAAAATAGGCAATTTAGAAAAAATTAAAATGTCTTCAGGGTACTAATAGATAACTATCAAAAATTATTGAAATAACATGAAAATTCTTATTTGGTTCTTTTCATCATAGGTTCAGTCTGTTAGTGATTGTTTTAATTCCTCTCCAGAACTGGAGCAAGTTCCCTGCAAGTTACTAAGTGGGAAAACAACAAAGCTAGTCTGAACTTAGGTGTTTGAATAAGGCCAAGACAAAATAATAGGAGGGTGAGACTAGTGGGTGATAAGGAATATGGCTTAGCTAAACTCAATCTATTCCTTATCCTACTTGAGCTATCATTAAATTAATAACTTATAGGTAAAGTCTCAGATTGGGGTTACACGATGTTCATTTCTGGGTAACCGACATATTTATACATATCAATGGAAGTGGTGAGAAACCTAAAAGATGCTTATTTATATGAAGACTGATAAACCACTTGGGAGAGAATTAATTCATCTTACAATGTGCCTCAGTGAATTTGGTGGAAGAGAAGCTGGGGGAAGGGAAACTGAGAATCCACCCTGGTGGGATTCATGGTGGGGGCCATGAGGTCTAGTCTCACTTTCTGACTGGGGCTGTGTGTTAGAAAATTAGGGGGATACATGTACAAGCTGGAAAACCTGTCATACAAAAAAACTTAATAAAAGAGTATTCCAGAACAGCATTAGAAACTTTCTTGAGTTGTGTAGCACAAATAGGAGAGAGGTATTTCCACCACTTCCTCTCAACCACAGAGCACTAGGCAGTTTCAGGGGTATGAGAAGGGCACCGGGTGGCAATGTCTTACAGGAGACAGCCATGGTGTTGAGCAGAAACATCTTGACATGGGAGAGAGCACAGAGAGCAGTAGTAGGGTCTTACCAAAATTAAAGTTTATTATTGGAAGAAGAATATCTTCCCAGAGTCATGGTGGTGTCTAGAGTGTATGGCTGAATTGTATGGAAAAAAATCAGTGCTCCCCCAACCACCACACATGCTAAAGAAGAACAGCTCGACATGGTAGAGGTGAAGATATTATCCTTCAGATGAATTAGAACGCAGATGAAATAACAGTAATATGTTGTCAGAGCTGTTTCTGCCTGTAGCTTATGAGCAGAAACAGACACACATATACATAGTATATGTGTGCACTCCCATTGGTATTTAATGAGCTAATTTCTACTATGCTTCTAACTTGAAGACCTATTTCAAAGCAAATTTTAGTTTCTATAAGTATGCAAAGGTGAAGCCCCTTCCACCCACTTATTAAAATTAAGTGCCTGTTTTAAAACCATTCAGATAAATAGTTGTCAGCAAGATGGGTATGAGACTCTAGCAACAACTAAAAAAACTGTTCCTCTCATTCTCTGTTTTCCTGGAGCAATGATTCACACACTGCCATTTTGACATTATAGAGACAAGTCTATTAAAATATGAATTATGGTTACTTTGTCTTTTATGTTGGTCCATTTAGCATAATAGTTGCAATTGACCTAAATAGTAGATAGTACATTTTATTCTAAGTGTTTGAAATTAAAATAGATTGAATGATTTTCTTGAATATATCATTCTTGAAGTTTTTGTTACTCTCTGAATTCATACAAATCGCAGTAATAACACAACTGGATGCATTGCACATGTAATATTGGATTTATCCTAATCTGCCTTCTCATAATTGGGTGTTTCTAATTCATATAACTGAAACTCAATAATGTTTTCAATGTTTTAAAATTAGAATGTTTTAAAAATCAAACTTGCAGAAAGGTAAGAGGGTGAGGTAGCCTGTACCATAAGAATTACCCATCTTTCCAAAGGATGTGTTGGCTACATATATAAGAAGCCAGAAAATCTACACACCCTCTGATCCAGGAATTCACCTTCTAGGATTTAGTCTTAAAACAAAATTAAGGATGGACATAAAGATTTAGCTAAATTCTGTTTATTACAACATTATATAGTAAAAAAATAGAAATAACCTACATAATTATAGAGACTTAGAATTATAAAATGTTATGTACCACATAGCCATAGTCCCAGCCACTAAGGAGGCTGAGGCAAGAGACTCGTCTAAGCCCAGGAGTTGGAGGTTGTTGTGAGCTGTGATGCCAAGGCACTCTACCAAGGGCAATAAAGTGACACTCTGTCACTACAAAATAAAAAAAAAAAATGTTATGTACCACAAAGTGAAAGATTAGGTAAATTTTAAATTACTTTGATTATTCTTTTGTATTTTATAGTAAAATGCAAATATGGAAAGAATCATACAAAACATGTACAGTGGAATGAGTTATTTTAAGTTGAAGATCCCTATAAATGGGCACCCCAGGAAAAATGGCTATGTGAGATGGTAGACATGCTAATTTGCTTCTCTCTAGTAATCATTTTACTAGCCATATGTATTCCATAATATCACATTCTATACCTGAATACAAGGTCAGACAATTAAGCTCTCAAACTCATCCTAGAGAAAGTGTTACATGCCTCATTGCTGAATATCACTATGGTCACCTTTGAAGTACTTCCCTTGGGAAGCTATGCACTGGTGCCTGTGCCGAGCCCACCCTTCAAAGCGATTTTGGAACTCTTTTCCTAGAATGGCCGTCAGAACTATCGTCATATGAGGTCTGATAATTAAGCTCAAGAACTCATCATAGGAGAAGTGCTAAATACCTCATTGCTGCAGATCACTATGGTGACCTTCAAAGTCCTGCCCTTGGCCATTTTGTGACCATATGAGTTATGGGGCAATTTTTCTAGGATGAGTTCACAGACTTAAATACACAATAAAAATACTTTAAAAATTGCTCTAAAATGTTTTTTCTTTAGTATTTTTTCTGGCTTTTTTTTTTGTAATCAGGCCCATATGAGGTTCAAACTCACCACATCTCGTAAGCAGGGCCAGTGTGCTATCCACTGGCCATATGCCACTTAGCTAGTGTGACTTTTTCTTTTCGTGTGGGTATGCACTTGTTTATATATTGGTTTCATATTAGAACCTAGCACACTAGATCGTTTTTCCCCTGAGATACTTTATTAAGAAGCATGTGTTTCAACTCCATCAGGTAAATATAAAAGATGCAAAATTTCCATCTTTTCTTATGGCTGAATAGTATTCCATGGTCTCTATACAGCAAAGTTTGTTAATCCATTCATAGGTTCATGGGCACTTGGGTTGCTCCAGGTCTTAGAAATTGTGAATTCAGTTGCAATAAACATTCTGGTACAAATGTCCTTGTGGTAAAATGACTTGTTTTTCTGGGTAGTTATCTAGTAATGGGATTGCAGGATCAAGTGGAAGGTCCACTTTTAGTTCTTTGACAATTCTCCATACTCTTTCCTTAGAGATTGTATTAGTTTGCAATCCCCCTAGCTTTGCACAAGTGCTCCTTTATCTCCACATCCACACTGGCATCTGCAGATTAAGGACTTTGTGTTGTGGGCTATGGATTTGCATTTCTCTGATGATTAGGGACAATGAGCAGTTTTTCATGTATTTATTGGTCAGTCATCTGTTATCTTCAGAGAAGTCTCTGTTTAACTCTCTTGTGTATTTATAAATGAGGTTGTTTGCTTTTTTCTTGTTGATTAATTTGAATTCTCTATATTGTAAGTAGTCACAGTATTTGTAGTGTTTGTAATTTTTGATTGAAATGAGGACATGTTTTAAGTAGTCACAGTATTTGTAGTATTTGTAATTTTTGATTGAAATGAGGCTATATTGTAAGTAATCACAGTATTTATAGTATTTGTTATTTTTGATTGAAATGAGGATATGTTTTAAGTAGTCACAGTATTTGTAGTATTTGTAATTTTTGGTTGCCTGTATTATTTGCTTGTTAATTTCCCTAAGAATTAACTTCTCTGGCAACAATTATATCTTATTTGTCTTATCACCCTCACAACATTTAGATAGATAGTAAAGAATTCAATAAAACAAACTAATTCAAATGACATGTTGGCATTTATATCTGGGGTCCCCAACCCCTGGGCTGAAGACTGGTCCAGGTCCAGGTCCTTGGCCTGTTAAGAAGTGAGTCACACAGCAGAAGGTGTGTAGCGGGCTTGCGAGAGAAACTTCATCTGTATTTACAGCCACTCCCCATCATTCAAATAAATGCCTAAGCTGTGCCTCATGTCAAATCAGCAGCACTATTAAATCTCAGAGGAGTCCAAGTCTGACTATCAACTGTGCATACGAAGGATCTAGGTTGCGCTCTTCTCATAAGAATCTAAGCCTGAGAGTAGTAGATGGAGCTCTGGTGGTAATGCTAGCTCTGAGGAGTGGCTGCAAATATAGGTAATCATTAGCAGAGAGGTTGGACTGCACAGATACCCCAATAAATTCTTTGCAGACCCCTCTACCCTATTTATAGAAAAATTGCCTTCCATGAAACCAGTCCTTGGTGCCAAAAAGGCTGGTGACCACTGATCTATGTGAAAGTTGTTCCTTTCATTGTATGGTCAAATGGTAGCTTGATTTTTATTCATATATGAAGGTCATTAAGTGTTATTGGTGAAGGTCATTGGTGTTATTTTTACTGTTTGGCCTATAGTCCTTCCGGTGGAATTACTCCTACCATTTTATGATTTTTTTTTCTCATTTCAAACTTGTCTGAAATATTCCCCCTTATTTTTATCTTCAATTTTCAGGTTTTGTTGATATTTCTTATTTAAATTTAGATTTAACTCTTTAAAGTTATTTGGGACATGGTTTTCACAGAAATTGAATATCAAAAAAAGTTGTTTTCTTTTTCCAAAGGAAAGTTTATATTTTTACAGTGGTTTCGAACTACAAAATTACAATTTTTAATAGCCTAACATGCTATTGGTCTAAACCTTGGAAATTAATTTGGTGCATTAATTTTTCATATATACTGCAATATACTGAGTATATTCTTATGCTCTAAGTATACTTATCACAAGGGATTTAATTTATTCTCCAAAATGAAGCATAAAAGCAATGGTTTGGTTTTAAAAATTAAATGCATATCTTATCTGAGCAATTGTAAGTAAGATACTATATGAAACAGATTGAGATGACCTTGTAAAACCAACATAAGAACATGCATTTTGATTTATAGGGAAAGTTATTTTTTGTAGATGACAATGCTAAACCACTTTATCTGCTTCATATGCATATCCACACTTTACAGCTGCCTAAAGAGGAAAACAAACTGGGTGTGGCAGGTGCTCTGCTAGTTCACAATTTTTAGAAGTGAGAGATCATTTCATCCTCATAATATTTAGCCTGGAGAAAACATATATCAGGCTACATTCCATTAGAAATCAATTAAAAGAGATAATGAGACAGCAATTAACTAACAGTAGGCATTAGAGAACTAATCTTTAGTTACAGGTAGCATTCTTTAGCTCATAGATATAAATATTTGAGGTGATAGATAAGTTAACTAGATTGATTCAATTATTCCACATTATAGAAATGTGGACTTAATTAAATTATTGCATTGTGTTTTTAGCCACACAAATTTATACAATTCTAAATTGTCAGTTTACAATAGAAAACAGTGAATTGTTCATTTTCCACATAGAGTTAAGTTCTTTCTGCAACTGTGTATATCTAAAAAATGTTTTTCTTGTTACATGTCTATACAAAATATTACAAAGCTCTGGCCTAAAGCATCTGCTTTTCTACTTAAACCTGAAATCAAATATATATTATCCTGATTTACTTAAAATGTGTTTTTTCTTCACCAAACTTGAGCTCATAGAATAAATTTTTGTGTATTTTCTTAGGATGGGTTGCCTACTTTTGACAATGAATGATTAGAACACCTGCCTTATTCTACATACCCTATTCTTGTTTCCTTGTTTTGCTTCCTCTGTATCTATCTAAGTGCCTGTACCATAGAATTCCTCTGATTACTACAGCAAGTTTTCTCTTTTATAAACTGTTTTAGGTGGTCATACATCAGGATAACCAATCCAGAACTTACTCAAAGGTTGCAATTTCACTAGATAGGAAATATACTAAAATATCTACATGAAACTCAACAGTAAGAAAGATTATCATTTAGGGTGAGGGACTTAACTACAACTTGAACTTTACCTAAGAAATGCAAACAATGTAACCTAATCATTTCTACCCTCAAATAAATTTGTCATAAAAAATAGGCAAAAGACTTAAACAGATACCTCACTTTAAAAAATGGCTTATAAAAGGCAATTAAGCACATGAAAATATTTTACTACCATCCATCATTAGGAAAATGCAAAGCAAAGCATGCCATGATGAGATACCATTACACATCTGTTAAAATAGCTAAATTAATAAAACAAATCCTGACAATATCAAGTATGAAAAACTTTGTAGAGCAAGTGGATGTATTATGCATCATTGGTGGGAATGCAGAATGTTACACGTCCTCTGAAAATCTATTTAGTATTATCTTATACACTTAAATATGTATTTACCATACGTTCTCAAAAATCCCATTTCTAGGTGTTTACCTGAAAGAAATGAAAACTTATGTTCACACATAATCTGTACACAAATATTTATAGAAGTTTCATTAATAATTTTCAATAAGTGGAAAGAATCCAAATGTGCTTCAATAGGTAAATGGATAAACAAACCCTGGAATTGCTATACAATTGAATGCTAATTTGCAATAAAAGGCAATGAAATACACATAATAACTTGGATGAATTCCAGAATCTTTAAGCTAAATTGAAAAAACAAGTCTTGAAGAGTTACATGCTGTATGATTCCATTTATAAAACATTCTGGAAAAGGCAATATTATAGTGATAGAAATAAGATCAGTGATTGCCACAGATGGAGACTTGGTGTGGATACAAAGGAATGGGATGAGCATGTTTGGGACTGCTGGAACTGGTCTGTTTCTTTATTTTATTGTTGATTACATGAATTTATACATGTATTAAAATTCATGAGACTGTACATAAAAAATCAATTTCATTGTGTGATAAAAAGAAAATGTTCTTCCATGTTATCTTCTGGGATTTTTACAGTTTTGCATTTTACTTTTAGGCCCATGGTCCATTATTTATCCATTTATTTGAATTGACAAATAAACATTGTATATATTTATTACATACATCATGATGCTTGGAAATAGTCACCAAATGTGGAATAGCTCAGTCAAGCTATTAACATATGTATTACCTCAAATATTTATCACTTTTTTTGGTGAGAACACATAAAATACACTCTCAGCAATTTTGAAAATGGAATACACTGTTATTAACTATAATCTATTTTGATTTACTTTTTTGGGAAGAACGTAAAATTTGTGTTTAGAATCCAGAGGACCCTGGGTTTGGAGATGGGTTTTTTAGATACAACACAGATGGCATGTTCCATGAAAGAAAGACTCAATAATCTGGACTTTATTTAAATTCAAAACTCCTGACCTGTGAAAGACCCTGTCAGGAAAATGAAAAGGCAAGCCAAAAATTGGAAAAAAATATTTACAAAAGACATATCTGTTAAATGAGTGCTATCCAAAATATCTAAAAAACAAACAAAAGCACTCTGAAAACTCAACTATTAAAAAATCCATTAAAAAAAAATAGACTAGAGCCTTTAATAGAAACCTGTTTAAAGAAGCTGTCTAGGGAACAGATAAGTATATAAAAGGATGCTCCACATTTTCTCTTATAAGGGAAATGCAAATTGAAATGATGGTGAGATACCACTGTACAACCATGAGAAAGGCCAAAATTCAGAACACTGTCACCAAGTGCTGTTAAGGATGTGGAGCCACAGGAACTGTCATTTATTGCTGATGGGAATGAAAAATGGGACAGCCATCTTGGAAGACAGTTTGGTAGTTTTTAATATAAATAAACATGCTCTTACCATGTGATCCAGCAATCACATTCCTTGTATTTCCCCAAAGGAGTTGAAATATTATGTCCATACAAAAACTTGCACACAGATGTTTATAGCACCTTTGTTCATAGTTCCTAAAACTTGGAAACAACCAAGATGTACTTCAGTAGGTGCATGGATAAACAAATTGTGGTTCATCTATCAATGGGATATTATTCAGCACTGAAAAGAAATGAACTGTCAAGTCTTGAAGAGATAAAAGCAAACTTAAATATGTATTACTAAGTGAAAGAAGACAATCTGGAAACGTTATATATATAAAATTCTAGCTGTGTTCCAGTCCACAAAAGGAAAAGCTATAGAGAAATAAGGAAATCAGTGGTTGCCAGGGGTTAGGGAGGATGAATAGATGGAAAACAGAGGATTTTTAGGGAAGTGAAACTACTCAGTATGATAATATACTTGTGGATACATGTCATTATGAATTTGTTCAAACCCACAGAATATACAACACAAAGAGTGAACCCTAGTGTAAACTATTAATTCAGGGGTGACTATAATGTATCGTGTAGGATCATAAATTATAAAAAAAAGTGTACCACTGTGATAGGGAATTTTGATAATAGAGAAGATTGTGACATGTGTGGGTAGGGGGTATGTGGGAAATCTCTGTACCTTCATCCTGATTTTCCTGTGAATCTAAAACTGCTTCAAAAGTGAAGGCTATTAGTATTTAAAAGTAAACAAATAAAATATAAACGCTTATGCCTCAAGATATGTGAATCACTTACGTTCTTTGAATAGATGCGAACCTTCCTGAAAGTATTCTGTAGTAATTTACCAGGATGACTTTATATTGGAGAAAGCTAGAGATGCAGACCTTCTGTAGATTATTGGATGGTAAGTCTTTTTTTTTTTTTTTGAGACAAAGTCTCACTTTGTCACCCTATGTAGAGTGCTGTGAAGTCACAGCTCACTGCAACCTTAAGCTCTTGGGCTTAAGCAATTCTCTTGACTCGGTCTCCCAAGTAGCTGGAACTACAGGTGCCCACAACAACGCCCAGCTATTGGATGGCAACTCTTAATGTATTCTAATCAATAGAAACCTCTGTGGTTCATTGAACAATTTATAGTAGGGCACTTTGGAGATAAGAGCATGGATAGTGATTTGGCTCAATCTTGTTTCACAGGGTTGTATGAGACTAAGGATCACACTGTAGTTATTTCTCCATTTTAATAATGTATAATAGAAATAGATGTTCTTAGAAACCAGATTATTCCTACACTGATTCCTGATTGATGGAGTGAGGATCATTTTTTCAACAATGCCATTATCCCCATTGATCATTATTTCTTCAAAACATGACCTCCTTGGTGGTCAATTTTTATCTTCTTGGCCAATAGGACTCTGGGCTCTGTGGCTTGTTACCTGGTTGGCATATGACCTTAAGTGAAATATCAGTGGAGAAGGTCAAGTTCACTTTAACATGTTTCCATTTTTTTTTCTTCTGAATCATCAAAATCTGAAGGTCATAGTTCCTTTCCAATGCTATGACTTTAAAGAGCTTAGGTTTTTCTTTTTTAAGTCCAACTTTTATAACTGTCCCTGGCAAGTTGAATAAGGAATTTAAAAATGCCAATAAAATCACTTTTTGTTCTACAAGAAAGTAGCAGTGCATCTGCTCATATGTGTTGATTAGCAGAAGTTGCTATGTGAATACCACACGGATGCCCTAAATCCATGGAGCACTGGTGGGGTTGCTTCCCCACACTGTGGCTGCCATCTCACTGCTTCTGTTGGTTCTTCCAGTTTCCTGCCAGGATTTGCCTGCAAGCTTCCAGTTTTGATTAGGGCCAGCACAAAATAAAACTTAAAGCAGGTCCAGGCTATAGTACACTGCAGCTGCCCTTCCGCTTGCATCCTTATGACTCAGCACACTCAGATATACTGGAAAAGTCTGTGAAAAACAGAGGTGCTGTCTGGAGTGTTTGACAATTGCCAATAAAATACTTACGGTTTTGGAATAAGTTGTGTCATCTCCAAACAACATACTCTTCATTTGAGAGCAGCTGAACTTTTATAGCAGCTGAAAGACTGGATGCAGCAAATAACTGTTTGGAATATTGAACGCCAAATAACTGACTTATACTAATCACTAAGAAATGTATCTTACGAATTCATTGAAACCTTGTAATTTGAGACACACTTTGGCATTTCATTGCAAAATAGAAATATTCTGTAGGAGTCAGTGACCAAGCAGGCACAGAAGATTCTAGGACATGGTACAGGCAGGTACAACTTCCCATGGCACCTGCTCCCACTGCTTTATAGCCTCCCCCTGCTCACATCTCATGAGGATGTCCCTGTATGTGTGAATGGGCAAGAAAAGCCCAAAACTGAGTTACAAATGAATCTCTATGCTTTGTGGGCACCTGCCAGAAGTGGACAGTTACTACCTTATGTTCACACCAAGAGGGAACCTGCAAAGATTTACTTTCCACGAGGTGTATATCTTGGTGTCTACTTCAGGTGGAAATAACAATTACCTGGGATGTGCAACATTCTGCCTCCTGGGTGAGTGTCAATCATTTGATGGTTGAGAAACTTGTAAAGATCAAAATAGAAAACTGTTGACAGAGGAGATCTCAAGTCTATGGATCGATTTCTCAGATTGGACATATTTAAATCCTGGTGACAAAGGAAATCTCATGTCTGTGGATGGAGTTCTCAGACTGGACATATTTAAATCTTACATAAATGCCACCAGAGAGTGTTTACACCAGAGGAGGAGCACCACAATCAGATCAAGGTGATAAATTGTTTTGTGGATGTCATCTTGCCATGCCCTCGGCCTCTGATGTTTGCTCAACGGGTCTTTCTGCAAAATGGTCAAAGTGGCAGAGATGTAAGGCTGTTGAAGTTGTCGCCAGTGTCCTGCCAACATGACTTGAGCCCTTCCTTTCCAGTCTGTTTAGCTGACTTCAAGCTGCCAGCATCTGCGTTGATGCCTAAGCATTTCGTTCTACTCATTCTTTTTCTCACATACCTCAGACCAGAATGGCCTGGGAATTATTACGACTAATAAGAGACTTCAACCCATGACTGATAGAAATTAATATATAAATACCTCAGCTCCCTCATATTACTACAGCTCAGTTATGATGTGTGTGATTTATGCTTTTTCCTGGGAGTTTCTCTCTGAACGAAGCCCCGCCTACCCGTTGTGGAGGCTGCACTTCGTAATCCGACTCTTATTGGCCGCTTTCCTTTCTCTGTGTGACTTCATCACTCCATGGTTTGTTTTTTCCCTCCCACAGAAACCTCCTGCATTGCAATTATTTTATTACTATCTTTTTCTAGTGGAACTGAAACTGTTTTGGCTACTACTACTTCTGTCTAATAACGAAAGAGACCAAGGCCAAAGATGCCATATGTTACCATTTTCTGGGTATTCCAGTGAGTTCCCTCAGAATGATGATCACAGCAGAGCCTCTTCATTACAGAGGGTGACAATATATTCTCACAGGGTAAAAAGATATTCCTAGTAGATATTTGCTGTCCAAACATAAAGTTCTGCCAACATCATATTTAGGACTTAACGGTATGCGTTCCATGTTGCCATCGTATCTCACCAAGAAGACTCTGACCAAGGGTCAGAATTCTGGCAGTAGCTCAAATTAAGGTATTTTTTAGTCTTCCTCTGTGTTCCACTAATGAAAAGACACTAGACTGATATTACAACGGCATATGTTATTGAAGACTTTGTTATGACATCAGCTGGGAGATAATATTATGAGGTAGGGATGTTATCCTAAAATGCTCAGCAGTATGTTTTAGACTAGAGACCAGCTACTTCATAGCCAGAATGAACAGGTCGGAAACCAAGGAATGAAATTGTGTGACCACTGTAAATAAAATAACAACACACTTGAAGATGTTTTCTGCCTTTTCCACATCTTTAGGCATTGATCAGTTTGAATGTTCTTGTGTACAAGGAAGGACTTCCCTGCCTCTCAGAGGACACAGTCACAGTCCTATGTAAGTAGAAGCTAAGATACCACCTGCAATTTTGAATTCCTCATTTTTCTGTACCAGTGTTCAAATAAGAAGTCAGCGTGCCAACTCAGGTTCGCAAATAGAAATGTGATTTCTGGTATACAATGATGAGAGAGAAGACTATTTCTAAAACTCAGGAGATTGACTGAGGCATCTTTTAGTGTTCATTGCACAAGTTATTGTTGTCAATGACAAACTAAGGCAAAGAGCTGGGACAGAGTCAGATTCTGTGCGATGGAGGGTAGAAGTATATAGTTGTGATTAACTTAGGTTTTATGACCAGAAGCAAAAAAAAAAGCAGATCCTGAATCACATTTATTTTGTGTTAATTGTTTTTCTTCCCTCCATAAACATTGCCTGCATTATCTTCTGTAAAGAACATTGCTTGCAGCAACTAATATTTTTAGTTTCAGATAGTAATCTCACCAGATTAACATGATCTCATGATGATGAAAGTTATCAAGGGAATTTTTGTGCCTCCCATTTTGGAAATACAAAATGTTACTTGGGAAAGGACAATAAATTAATCTTAGGAGTGGAAATAGTCACGACACTCTCACTGTTGGTTCTTATATTCTCTGAACTGCCCACACATTTGTAATAATATTTTTAAAACTCTAAACAAATTTGAACATACAGCTGCCATCTTTTTCCTTTTTGGGCCTTAATGAATACACTGTCTGAAGTCATATTTTCAGAGGAAAACTGTGTTAATTATACAAAATTTTAAACTCCTACTAAGATACAATGAAGTTGATTGCATTAATTAAATGTTTGTAAAAATTTTTGTTTTTCAAAATTATTACCACTGTAGTTCTGTATCACCTTTTCCTATAAAATTTGTGTATTGAATTGTATCCAAGGGATATTTTTGATGTGATTTTTTTTCTCATCATCTGTTCCTTTTGTATCTTTTATTTTCTGCCAGATTACAGAGAATATTAAGGGCAGGTTTTGTGTATCATTCTATGGATGTTCATAAAGGAATCTAATCCAGGGTTTTATACTCAGGAAGCACTAAGTAAACATTATGGCTTTGCATTATCCTGGTAACATAGTAAATAGAATGAAGCATGCTAGGAAGAACAAATCTTTCAATAATGAGCTCAACAGTTTCTCCCTTAAAGGAGAATGCTTTGGTTTCGAACAAAAGAACCAGCTCAGGGAACATCTCCGTTGTTTAGAAACACTGTCACAGTGACATAGACGATCTTTGTCAAAGCGATGTGAACACATACAGCCTCCAGTAGTTACTAAGAAATGTGAATGGATTATGAATGCATTTCATTAATAAAGCTCATTTAAATATTCAGAGAAAGAATGACGAGTTCAATGCAGGAAGAACTTCCATTGTTTGATGAGTATCTTCGGCTTTATTTAGTCATTTTTTTTTCTTCTACACTCTGGGATATGATAAATACACCCTATTAGAATGAACTATCATAGCCTTTCGAAGCTTATTTCTTTTTATTTGTGATATAATTCCACTAGTCTTTAAGCATTTTCTCACTTTCCAGAACAAAGCTATTTACTAAATTAGTATTATACTCTCCCTGTCCCAGACCCAGAATCGACTATTCTCCAAGGACATTTTTGGTGAAGAATGTAGCTACTTGGACATCATTGCCTCTAGACTTTTTCAGTGAAGATAATATGTATATATTATATATTAATTAAATTATAAATTATAATTATAAATTATATAAATTAATTAAATATGTAATATATACAATGCTAAATTTATACCAATATAACCAATTCAAATACAGTATTATAGCTTCTACCACAACTTACATTTCTTAATGATATCCTTATTCTCTCCATGAAAACCTGGCCTCCCAACAATAAAATACATTTACTCATTTGGTTATAACTATAATGCTCAATTCTCAAATAGTTTCACAGTTACACATACCAATGCCATTACTCACCATCAACTACTAATTAATGTCCAGGGACACTAAGTTATTTTTGTCTTTAGAATATGTTGCAGTAAAGATGTGCAGAATACTACGTTGTGTGGTTATCGATTTGGTAATAAATAAAACTTATTTATTTCCATTTATTTTTATTTGAATGGTCTTAGAGTGCACAAGTGGTTTTTTTGCTACAAGGCTGAATTGCATAATGGAAAAGTCCAGGCAGTACCCAATAGGCTATTTTTCTTTTTCTTTTTCCTTTTTATAATTTTATTGAATCATAATTCTGTACATTGGTGCAATCATAGGGCACGATTCATATACATTCAGAAATGTTTTGATCGTACTGTTACAGATAGCCTTCATGGCATTTTCTTGATCACTATATAAAGACATTGAT
>CAUYON010102196.1:0-17827 GCA_963573935.1 Arctocebus calabarensis | reverse complement strand
TATTCTTCCCCTTGTAAGTAATGGATTTCTTACATCTGGCTGCTTTCAGAATTTTCTCCTTCATATTAACTTTCGTGAACTTAATTATGATGTGCCTGGGGATGTCTTATTTGGGTTTGGTTGTGCTGGGGTTCTGAAACTGTCTGCTATCTGAATTTCAGAATCTCTTGGCATGTCTGGAAAGTTCTCTTTCATAATCTCATAAAGAAGAGATTCTGTGCCTTCTGACACCACTTCATTGTTTTCAGGTATCCCTATAAGGCGAATATTGTGTTTTTTTTTTGTTTTGTTTTGTTTTTTTTTAGTTATCCCAGAGCTCTCTGAGAGAATGATCCATTTTTGCCTTCCATTTCTCTACCTCTTTGGAAGTTTAGGAGCATTCCAAAGCTTTGTCTTCCATGTCAGAAATCCTTTCTTCTGCTTGCTCCATTCTGTTACTGAGGGAGTCTACTGTATTACTCAGATCTTTGAGGGCTGCAACTTCTTGTCTCAATGTGTCAAAATCTTTGGTCATTTTGTCTTTGAATTCATTTAATTCCTGAAACACCTTTTGGATTGCTGCTTGAAATTCTAATTCCATCTTTTCCTCCATTCCACTGATCTTATTTGCTATCCAGACTCTGAATTCAATTTCTGACATCTCAGCCATTTGCGTATGCATGGGATCTTGTGCTGTATCTACCTTGTCATTCCTTGGGGGAGTTGATCTACTCTGATTATTCATATTGCCAGAGTTTTTCTGTTGATTCTGCCTCATGATTATTTTTCACTGTTGCCTATGACCGTCCTCAGAGTTAGGGAAGTGTCTCTCCCAGATCAGACCCTGGCAGAATCACTCTGTTGTTACTGGATCTTTGTAGGGAGTGACCCTGTGTCTCTAATGATTTCTCAAACCCTGCAAGGTGGAGAGGTTAAATCCTCTTCAGCCTGCTTAGAAGACACTTTAAATTGCTAACTTGGGCTAAGCAGAAGCTTTCCCAGGAAAGCCCTTGTGGCTGGGATCACTCCTTGAGTGGCTATCCACTTACCCAGTGTGCCAAAACCAGTCTCACCCTATGTCCCTGAGGGCTAAGGCTGTGAGGCATCTCAGTCCCTGCCTTTAGCCTGCTCAGTCACTAGATTACTCACTCCTGCCCGATGTTTGTTCTGCGCCCCTGAGGGTGGAGATTGCCAGGGCAATTCTCCCACACTGGCTCCACACAGCCCACCACCACACACTGGTGGCTCTGTCTGGCTCGGTGGCCCAGTCTGGGGCCCCAGACAACACTCAAAGACCCCTGCACTCTTTCCCAAGTTCCCCCAAGGCAGTTCAACCCAGCACCAAGTCCAAAAGAAACCCAAACAGCACACAGGCAAAGCCTTTCCAGCCTGCAGTCCTACTGTTGCCCCACCCATAGCTGCCGACAGTATTAGACCGAAAGAAACACACGCAACCACTTGCCCAATCTCCACCATTTTGCCTTCCTTGGGATGTCCAGAAGTCTCACGCTGTCTCCCTGTGTCCCCAAAGGGACATTTCTGGGCAGATCCCGCCTGCCAGAGATGCCTGAAGTCCTCTCTCCTCAGTCTCACCATGCCCAGTTGCAAGGAAGCTGTTACTCAGCTGCCATCTTGCTCTGCCCTCCCATGCCTATATTCTTAAGTGTTCTAATTAGAAAAGGATGCTGAATTTTACTGAATGCTTTTTTTGCATCTATTGAGAGGATATATGGTCTTTGTTTTTGCTTCTGTTGATATGGTGAATTACATTTATGGACTTGCTTATGTTAAACCAGCCTTGCATCCTGGGATGAAACCTACTTGATCATGATGTATGATTTTTTTAATGTGTAGCTATAATCTATTCGGTAGGATTTTATTGAGATTTTTTTTTATCTATAGTCATTACTGAAATTCGTCTGAAGTTCTCCTTTTTAGCTGGGTCTTTTCCTAGTTTTGGTATCAGAGTAATGTTTGCTTTGTAGAATATGTTGTTCCTTCTTAGTTTTTTTGAAATAATTTCTGCAGTACGGGTATAAACTCTTCTTTGAAGGTTTGATAGAATTCTGGTGTAAAGCCATCTGGACTAGGGCATTTGTTGGGAAATTTTTTATTGTTTCTTCTAGCTCAGTGCTTGAAATTGGTCTGTTTGAGAGATCTAGTTCTTCTTAAGTCTAGGGAGAGAGTGTGATTCTAGGTAGCGGTCCATTTCCTCCACATTTTCAAATTTCTGGGCATAGAGTTTCTTGTAGTACTCAGAGATGAGCTCTTGTATCTCTGTGGCATGTTGTTATTTCCCCTTTATTGTTTCTGATTGAGGTTATTAGAGATTTTACTTTTTTCTATTTTTAGTTAATCTGGCCAAAGGTTTAATGATTTTATTTATTGTTTTAAAAAAAACTTTTTGTTTTGTGAATTTTCTGAATGATTTTTTTATTTTCAATTTCATTAATCTCTGATTTAATTTTGGTTATTTCTTTTCTTCTGCTAGGTTTTGGATTAGATTGTTCTTCTTTTTGGCTAATCCATAAGATGGTTTATGAGTTTGTTGATGCACTGTCTTTCTGTTTTTCAAATGTAGGCATCTAATGCAATAAATTCCCCTCTTAGAACTGCTTTTGCTATATTTCACAGGTTTTGGTAATTTGTGTCTTCATTGTTGTTATGTTTGAGGAATTTAACAATTTCCTCTTTTATCTCTTCCTGAACCCAGCTATCATTCAGCACAAGGTTGTTTAATTTCCATAATTTTGTGGGGGGGATGAAAGTTTTTGTTGGAGTTGAGTTCCACCTTTATTGCCTGGTGGTCTAAGAAGATACAAGGTATAATTTATATTTTTTTAATATTGCTGAGGTTTGATTTGCATCCTAGGATGTGATCTATTTTGGAGTATGTTCCATGGGCTGATGTGAAAAATATATATTATTTAGCTTTGGGATAGTGTATTATGTATATGTCTATTAGTCTCATTTGCTTTAGGGTCACATTTAAGTCCTTCGTATCTTGCTTAGTTTCTGTTAAAGAATCTGTCCATTTCTGTCAGCAGGGTGTTAAAGCCCCTGACTATTATGGTCTTATGGAATATCATATTGCTCCAACCAATCAAGGTCTGTTTCATAAATCTGGAAGCATTTAATTTGGGTGCATAAATACTTAAAAGTGAAATGTCTTCTTGTTGTATTGTTCCCTTGACCAGTATAAAGAGTCTATCTTTGTCTTTCTTAACTTTTTAATTGTTTTAAATCCATTCATATCTGAAAATAAGATTGCAACCCCTCCTTTCTTCTGATTTACATTTGCTTGAAATCCCTTAAATGTTTTCCATCCCTTAACCCTGAGTCTTGATTTGTCTTTCAAGGCTAGCTCCATTTCCTGGAGACAGCATATGGATGACTTATTCTCTTATTATCCAATCAGCTAGCCTATGCCTCTTCAGTAGGAAATTCAATGCATTGACATTTATTGAGAGAACCAATAAGTGTGGTGGGATTCTGTTCATCTTATTTTGTGCAAGTCTGTTATGTAGTTTTATCTTATTCCACCATTGTGGAAGCTAAGTTTTGACAGTTAGCTTCTTAGTGTTTACTTTGGTAGTGGTCCATTGTGATGGTCAGTGCTAAGACTAGGTCTAAGTATTTCCTGTAGAGCTGGTCTTGTTGTGGCAAATTTCCTCAGTGTTTGCAAATCTACAAAAGATTTAGTTTCTCCTTCAATTTTGAAGCTTAGTTTATGAGGAGACAGAATTCTGGGCTGAAAACTGTTTTGTGTAAGAATGATGAAGGTAGATGACCATTTTCCTTTGATGTGGAAAGTTTCAGTTGAAAAGTCTGCTGTCATCCTAATGGCTCTGCCTCTGACGTTCAGTTGGCACTTACTCCTGGCTGCTTGCAGAATTTTTTCTTCCATATTGGCTTTGGACAGGTTCATTATAATGTGTCTTGGAGAAGCTCTATTTGAGTTGAGATGTCCCAGGGTTCGATATCCATCTAAAAGGAGTGTGTTGATATCTTTAGTAAAACATGAGAAGTTTTCACTTATGATAGTCTCCAGTAGGGCTTCCATTACTTTGGGACAATCTTCTTCCCCTTTGGGGATCCCTATTATTTATACGTTTGAACACTTCATGGAGTCTCAAAGTTTCTAAGCATCTGTTCTGGTTTCTCTCTCTCCTTTTCTGCCTCTTTATCTATCTGGATTAACTTGAACACTTTATCCTCTAGCTCTGAGATTCTTTCTTCTCCATGGTCCAATCTTTGTTTTTTTTTTTTTTGCAGTTTTTGGCAGGGGCTGAATTTGAACCCGCCACCTCCGGTATATGCATACTCCTTTGAGCCACAGGCACTACCTGGTACAATCTATTTTTTACACTTTTTACTGCATCTTTATATTTCCTAGTTGTCATCTTCATTTCCTTAAGCTCTGCCTTACCCTTTCTATAATCAACATATTTCTCGTCCAACTTTTGACTCTGTCTTTCCATTTTCTTGTCCATTCCCTTTATTGTCTTTATTATCCATATTTTAAATTCCCTTTCTATCTAATCTATAAGTTCTTTATAGATGGACTCTTTTGTACTAGCTGCCTATGGTCTCTTGGGGGATTTGCACTGTTTTGGTTTTTCAAGTTGCCCCAATTTTTCTGTTGGTTTCTCCTCATGTGTTCTTTCTTCTTGTTCACCTTTTGTCCTCCTTTTCCCTTCTCTCTTCCTCCTTTGATAAATTACTTATTTCAGAGCTTAGGTCTTAAAGTGCCCTCTTGGTATAAGGCCAAAAGGAAGAGAAGGGTAAAAAAACAAGCAGAGAGAAACAAGAGGAAAAGAAAGAAGAAAAAAGAAGGAAAGAGAAAAGAAAAGAAAAAGAAAGAGAAGGGGTATGAAAGAAAAAAATTGAAGAACAGTAGACAAGGAGGACAGGGAGAGAGAATGTGAGAGTGATAGAAGAGATGGTATTGATCAGCATGGTACTCAGGCCATGTCTGTAATTCAAGGATTTGAGGATGCTGTGCTGGATGTGTTCCTCAAAATCAGGAGCTCCTTGCCACCCTGAACAAAGCCAAACTCTTCCTCTGCCAAAAAACAGGAAGAGAAAGAAAAGATAAAAAAACAAAAACAAATGGAAAAAATAAAAATCAAAAAGAAATGAAAATATTCTGCAGTGTGGTATTCCCAATACTGTCTTCCTAGGGGCAAAGGTAGGAGGGCTCCATAGACCATGATCTTTTGGCTTCCTTGAGCCCCACTACTTACGTGACCTTCCTGCCAGACCACAACTGTGCCACCTCTCTTTTTTGCTCTCACAGAAAAAAGAAAAAAAGAAGAAATATAATAATAAAATAAGAAGAGATGAAGGAAATTGAACATACTATTGTATCAAATAAAAGAGAGAGAGGGAAGAGGAAAAAGGAAAGAAAGAAGAAAAATTTTAAAAAAGGAAGGGATATTTTAGCTGCTGCATGAGCGATTTATATGGGAAAGATGAGAAAAGTAGAAGGGTCTCTACTAAAACAGAGAGTGGGGAGGAGTGAAATACACAAAGAGAATAAATGGGGCTAAAATACCATAATGAAAAATACAGGAGCCCTTGCTTTTGGAATGGAAGTTAAGAATAGAACCAACCAAATAAATTAGCAAAAACAAAACACAACAAAACAAAAACCTCAAATAGTCAAAACAGCAGCTACCTCAACAACATAGAAAAGAAGAAAAAAAAACTAGAAAAAAATAAATTAATGTGCAGTGGAAGGGGTCAACTTTAACAGAAATATATATGTTGCAATATGTCACTGGAACACCAGGTGGTGCTATAGTGTTTTAGGAGATGGAGAACACAGCCAACAAACTCTGTGGTTCTTATTCCTAACTTAGTTGCCCTCAGTGATAGCCTGATTGTTTCTTCAGCATTTAGACCCTACTGGGTTGGCATCTTAAAGCTCTCCAGAATCCTTCAGGGGCAGGTCTCACAGTGCCTCCTGACAGCAGTTTCCAAAGGGGTGCAGGAGTCCCTCAGCCTCTCCCAAGAGTGGAGCTCTGATCCCTACAGGCAGAATTAAGACCGCCATGCTTTAGGCCCCTGCTAAGACCTTCCCATGACCTTCCCACAATGGCAGCTCCTGGCTGCTGAGACCTTCTCAATATGTCTGCCCCGCCAGCCACCAAACCGATGGCAAATCCACTCCAACTGGTCTGCATATCTGGTTGCTGTACACTGTTTGAGTCTGCCCACTTTTCCAAGTTTTCCATTCCCTCTCTCTCCTTTATTTGATACAACTATATTTTTAACTTCCTTTACTTCTTCTTATTTCCCCCCAAAACTGAAAACTCCAGAAAGGCTTTCTCCCACCCCAGGACCTCTGTGAGTGACGTTGGCCATTCCCATTGGCTCCCAGACACTTGGCTAATGAGTCAGATTTCCACTGCTCTGGATCACACGCTGTATCCAGCTCACCATCAGCTTATTGTGCTCCCTGAGCAAATACTAAGGGTAAGGTGCCCATGCCAGGTGTGACTGGGTTTTCTTTTTTTTCCCAGTCTTACTAGGAGAGCTCAGGTGAACCATCCTTCTGGTTTGCTATCTTGCTCCACCTCCCCCATTACTTTTAATCAGTCAGTGACTCACAGTCACATCATGCAGTTTGCTGCCCATGCAATGAATGATGCCACATGCACTTCATACTCTGTGATCCCACGTGTCCTGTCGTGGGCACACAGATGCCACACAAATGTGAACACTCCAAACTTTGCTGACTCTTTATCTCTCAGTGACAGGACACAGTGCCCCTCCAGCACCCCAAGAAGTGGTACCAATTATTTCTAGGTATATCTCAAATGATTTTAGGATTAAGTCCTCATTGAAGTCTGCTCCACCCAGCAACTATGCATGACATCAACTGAAATGTGCCACTGCTTTGCCATGAACATCCTGCCGTCTCTGTGATGTGTAACACACCTTTCCATGTAGAAATGGGGAGACAGACCCCACCAATCTGGTGCAGTGCTCCTGAAGCAGCATTTCCTGTGTGCAGCTCCCACAAGGACCCTTGTCTGAAACATCCCATAGGTCTTACATCCTCCTCTCCACACAGGTCAGACCAAGCCCCAGGGACCAATTGGAGTCGTGCCAATGGTCCTCCCAACTGCCCTGTCACTCCTCACCTCTGACTCAGGTCCCTACTCAGCAACCTCCAACTACTCACCTCCTGCAGGTAGAAAATAAATTCAGAGAAAAATAACCACAATGAAAACCCAAAGTCCCCATGCAAATGAAATTCCAAAAAAAATAACCACAATGAAAACCCAAAGTCCTCGTGCTCTTTTAAAAAGATATAGAGACAGGGCTAGTGGCTCAACTGTTTAGGAACATACAAGAGACCCTGAGACCCATTTTGTTTGTTCTAAGTAAATGTCTAGGTCAAAAAATTTAGCAGGTAACATATTCTCTCTATAAAAAACCCTAAACATGGTTGGGCACCCGTATCTCAGTGGTAGGGCGCCAGTCACATGCTCCAGGGCTGGTGGGTTCGAACTTGGCCCGGACCTGCTAAGCAACAACGACAACAGCAACAAAAAATAGCTAGGCATTGTAGCAGGCACCATAGTCCCAGCTACTCAGGAGGCTGAGGCAAGAGAATCACTTGAGCCCAAGAGTTTGAGGTTGCAGTGAGCTGTTATGCCATGGCACTCTATCAAGGGTGACATAGTGAAATTCTGTCTCAAATAAATAAATAAATAAAATAAAAATTCCTAAACATTCATGCACAGTCACACTGCACACACTGCTCAGACTGCTCTGGGGAGAGTGAAGACAACATCTCAGTGACAGGGATGCCCAGCCTTGGGCCCCCCAGGACATCCACCAAGCCTGAGAAGTAAGTCCTGGCACATTTCAGTCCCTGGCTCCCAGGCTGCCTTGTTTGAAAATTCACCCAGATGGGCAGCACCTGTGGCTCAATGGATAGGGTGCCAGCCCCATACGCCGAGAGTGGCGGGTTCAAACCCAGGCCCGGCCAAACTGCAACAAAAAAAATAGCTGGGTGTTGTGGCGGGCAACGTAGTCCCAGCTACTTGGGAGGCTGAGGCAAGAGAATCACCTAACTCCAGGAGCTAGAGGTAGCTGTGAGCTGTGATGCCACAGCACTCTACGAAGGGTGATAAAGTGAGAGTCTGTCTCTTAAAAAAGAAAAGAAAGAAAATTCACCCATATGGCTCCTTCTCCATTGGAGGCTTGGGAATGGTGTCTTCACCCCTCACTGGAAACTCTACAAAGGAAAAAGAAGTGAGGTATGATTTCCACCATAAATCTAATTAGCCATTTCCATCAGCTCTCCCTTTCTGAGTGGCCACAGGACAGAGCACAGGAAACCCTGGATGAGAATCACAAACTGTGTTATGGATAACGTGTCCGGCTGACCAGCTGTGTGTCTTGGGAACTCAACCTTTTCTGTGTTGGTTCTCTCATTCATAGAAACTGCTTTTGAGAATGATACCTCCTCTTTGTGAGGCATGGATGTGGACTCGGCACCATAGGAGCATCATTTAGGTTACCTTTTAAATATAATTTATACCATAAATCTGCAAAGAAGACATTAAACCCAGTTTTGCAACTGAGCGAAACTGAGCATCAAGTCAGCTAAAAGAGCGAGTCCTTGAAGAAAGTGCATTTTACACAAACCTGGCTCTTCCAGTCACAGTGACCCTGCACGGAGGAGACGGAGCCGTGCATCTCCAGCTACGGACCTGGGAAACGTCTACGAGCACTCATACAGTCCTCCAAGATAAGGCTACACAGACCAACTCAGACTGCCAGCCTTTTTGCTTTGGCCTAAATTAAGTTATATTAGCCATTTTCTTTCTTTCTTTTTTTTTTTTTTTTTTGAGACAGAGCCTCAAGCTGTCACCCTAGATAGAGTGCTGTGGCATCACAGCTCACAGCAACCTCCAATTCCTGGGCTCAAGCGAGTCTCCTGCCTCCGCCTCCCAAGTAGCTGGGACCACAGGCGCCCGTCACAACGCCCGGCCATTTTTTGGTTGCAGCCGTCATTGTTGTTTGGCGGGCCCGGGCTGGATTCGAACCTGCCAGCTTAGGTGTACGTGGCTGGCGCCCTAACCTGCTGAGCCACAGGCGCCGAGCCTATATTAGCCATTTTCTATTATTTGCTTAAATAAAACAAGAAAAGAAATAATTAGCAAATTTAGTTTATAAATGAGTAAACTCTGTTAGAACACGAGGCTCTTCCTGGCACAGGAGCTTTGCAAGAAGATTGTCTTTTGGCTGGTGCTGAGACACGGGACACGTGGTGCCACCGAGCTCGCGTCCCGAGAAGGGGCCCATCAGCAATCCGACGCCATGTGAGGTGCTCTGGGGGAGGGGTGTCTCCGCTGAAGGACGAGGCCTGTGGAGTGAGAGCTGCAGGGGGGTGGGGGGGAGTTTCCCAGGAAGGCTGGAAGCCAGAGCGAACGGGACTTTGAGAGGCTTTCCGACGGCACCGGGCAGGGCCCCGCGGGGAGGGGTGAGTACGGAGGTGGAGGAGGTAGAGGGGACCAGGGCACCAGCGCCGTGAAGACCCGTTGCAGGACTGGGACTCTGACCTAAAGGCAGTGGAGTTTTTAAGCAGAAGCGGCCTGATCAGCTTCCAGATTCCGTTGCTCTTATGAAAATAGCTTGACGGGGACAAGGTCAGAGCGGAAGCCTCCTCGGTGGAGCAGAGAGGGAGTTTGACCCCGGCTGGGAGCGGGGGTGGCAGGCGGTGCCCACCGAAGAGGGTTCTAAGTTGAAGACCCACATCAAGGAACCTGCAGCACGCACAGGCAGCCAGGGAAGCCGAGGGACGGGCCGAAATGAGTAAAGAGGACCAGGCAGGCCGGGGAGAGGCCTGAGAAGCTCTAACCCTAAGTACCGATACAGAAACTGAGCCCGCCAAGGTGACCTTGGGGAGGTGCGGGCGTCAACCTCCCCAGGGGCCGGCTGTGAAGGGGTGGGAGGCAGCGTCTGGGGTGGAGGGTGCACACCTGCGACCGGAGAGCGGCCAGCAGACGGCAGAGGGTCTGACGCACCTGCATTTTCCTGCCCCACTCCCTGTATCCGGGCGGTAGGCAGACGACGCGGTGCTGTAAACGTGAGAGATGAAATCTGTCCGCAGTGGGGTCCACCCGCCTCCTCTTCCCGAGTGTTTCCCCTCTCATTCACTGAGTGACCCCGGCGTTTATTCACATCAGCCACTGGACAGGGCACCCTGGGAAATACGGCACAAGGAACACCTGTGCGAGGTTGGCGCTGAGTCCCGTGAACAGGCACCAGGTCTGCCCCGAGGGTTGCTAGTGAGCAGGTGAGCTCTTGGGGTACAGGAAAGACAGCAACTGAACAGAGATTTCATGAGTGTCTCTGCCACCCTCAGTCTTACTGTTTCCTGCAAGAGGTACACAGAGAACAAGAATGTTTTTTTAAAAAGACATTTGATAAAATTAATGCTTTTCATGTTTATTAAGGTATTCAAAGACCATGCAATTGATGGAGAAACTTTGCCATTACTCACAGAAGAGCATCTTCGAGGAACAATGGGATTAAAACTAGGGCCGGCACTAAAAATTCAGTCACAGGTATGGGATTTTAATGTAACTAAATATGTGTTAGTGGCTCAGAGCTTAAAGAAACACGTTACCTTTATCCCTTTGTGAGATAAGTAAAGTGTGCACTTAACTGCTTTATTAAGCTTTTCTCCTCTGCCATTGGGGACAAGTTGAAATAAGGAAATCCAAAGAAACACTGAATGGGATAGACCACGTTTCTATGTGCAGTTGGGAAGCTGGGAAGCAGTGGTGTGCTGGTAAATGTTGAAAACTAGGTCTCCTTAAAAACAAATGAGCTGGGACAGCACCTGTGGCTCAAAGGAGTAGAGCACTGGAGGTGGCAGGCCCGGCCCAAAACTGCAAAACAAAACAAAAAAGCCTCAAAAACAAATGAGCCCTGCCTTGTAGCATTTGCCAGCTTCTGTGGTACAAATTACCCCCGCTATAGCTGACAAGCTTCAAATGCCACTGGATACAGAAGTAGGAAGAGACTCACACCAACACCCGTTTCAGAGTCATTTTCTTTACTTTTTCTTTTTTTTCTTTTTTTTTTTTTTTTTTGTTTTTTGGTGGAGACAGAGTCTCACTATGTTGCCCTTGGTAGAGAGCCATGGCGTCACAACTTACAGCAACCTCTAACTCTTGGGCTTAAGCGATTCTCTTGCCTCAGCCTCCCAAGTAGCTATGACTACAGGCGCCCGCCACATGGTGATTTTTTTGTTATTGTTGTCTTTGTTGTTTAGCAGGCCCCGGGCCGGGTTTGAACCCGCCAGCCCTGGTGTATGTGGCCAGGGCCCTGACCACTGAGTGATGAGTGCCGAGCCTTTATTTAATTTTTAATGATGACATGTTTAACAACTGGCCACTTCCTGCCAGCTCCACTGCTCTGTCCTGGTCTGGGCAGCATCCTCTCCCAGGTGACTGCATTTGCCTTCTACCTGCTATCCCGGGACCTGCCCTGACCTGTCCAAAGTGGACTCACAAGACAGTAAACAGGAGGCCTTTTACACACATGACACTCTTCTATTCAAAACCTGTAATAATCCCCATCTCCTTCAAACTCAAAGACAAGGTCCTCTATCATTTGTGCCTCACACCCCACCGTCCTGTGCTCACCATCCACTCTCCTCACTTCAGAGACCACTGTGCTCCCTCCCCAACCCGAGCCACTGGAGCACTCTGGGCCTGCTGACCTTCTGTCCCCTCTGTCTGGAGTCCTTTCCTCCCTGTCCCCTCCCGTCCCCTCTGTCTGGAGTCCCTTCCTCCCTGTCCCCTCCTGTCCCCTCTGTCTGGAGTCCCCTACCTCCCTGTCCCCTCTGTCTGGAGTCCCCTTCCTCCCTGTCCCCTCCTGTCCCCTCTGTCTGGAGTCCCCTTCCTCCCTGTCCCCTCCTGTCCCCTCTGTCTGGAGTCCCCTTCCTCCCTGTCCCTTCCTGTCCCCTCTGTCTGGAGTCCCCTTCCTCCCTGTCCCTTCCTGTCCCCTCTGTCTGGAGTACCATTCCTCCATATCCTCCTGTCCACCTGGAGAGCAGGAAACAAAGACAACATTCCTGGGATTTGGGATTCATTCACACAGCCAGGTGCTAAGAATGACATGTCTGGTGACAACAAATTGTTCACACTTCGGTGGACTGATGAGATTAGGATGGAGCTAAAGGACTCCTGTCACCGGTGACGTAGTGGTTGTCCTAATGTCAGAGCACAAGTCAGTGCTGGCGGCGATACTGCTGTGAGCAGACGCATGAGCGGCGGTGGAGTGGAGACCTGGCACACACCGCTTTGTGCCCTGCGTGCCGACTAGCCGGACAGGAATAGTCAACTGTGTGACTGGTCTCCATACACAATGTACACAGTGTTATCAGTTCAGAGTGCTGGGGGGTCCCCAAAGTTGCTCCTAAAGTCACTACACATAGAAAAAATGGGAAATCGTAGCTAAAGTTGCCTTTGCTGGCTCGGCGCCTGTGGCTCAATGGGCTAAGGCGCCAGCCACGTACACCTGAGCTGGCGGGTTCGAATCCAACCTGGTCTGCCAAACAACAATGCTGGCTGCAACCAAAAAATGGCCGGGCATTGTGGTGGGCACCTGTAGTCCCAGCTGCTTGGGAGGCAGAGGCAGGAGACTCGCTTGAGTCCAGGAATTGGAGGTTGCTGTGAGCTGTGATGCCACAGCACTCTCTCCAGGGTGACAACTTGAGGCTCTGTCTCAAAAATAAATTAAAAAATAAATTAAATAAAGTTGCCTTTGCTTACAAAACATTAATTATAAAATTTCACAAAGTATTTACAAAATATTCTCTAAGTGGGCGGCACCTGTGGCTCAGTGAGTAGGGTGCCAGCCTGATGTACCGAGGGAGATGGGTTCAAACCCGGCCCCAGCCGAACTGCAACAAAAAAATAGCCGGACCTTGTGGCGGGTGCCTGTAGTCCCAGTTACTCGGGAGGCTGAGGCAAGAGAAACACCTAAGCCCAGGAGTTGGAGGTTACTGTGAGATGTGAAGCCATGGCACTCTACCAAAGGTGACAAAGTGAGACTCTGTCTCAAAAAAAAATTCTCTAAGTGTTGGCCACCTATTTTTAAAAAATGATATCACTGATCCCGACCCTATGTAGGCCAAGGCTAATATGTGTGTTTCTGTCTTAGTTTTGAACATAAAAGCTTGAAAAGTAAAAAAAAAAAAAGTGTTTTAAAGTAGAAAAAAGCTTATAGAATAGGGATATTTAAAAAATGTATTTTTGTACAATGGTACAATGGGTTCGTGTTTTAAGCTACGTCATTACTAAAGAGTCAAAAAATTGAAAAAAGCCAAAAAGTTTATAAAGTTAAAATGTCACAGCAAGGTAAGGTTAATTTGTTATTGAAAAGAGAGTGTATTTTTTTGTATGCTACTTCCCCACTAGCATACAGTAACGTCCTCGGCCTTCACACGCACTCACACTCACTGACTCACCCAGAGCGTCTTCCGGTCCTGCAAGCTCCACTCGTGCTAAGTGCCCTGTGCTTAGATGCCCACGTCCTGACCCTCGCGTTACCGCTGCCCCCAGAATTCCGTGCAGAACAAGCTGTGCACCTGTGCGGGTGGGGGCGACAGGCTGCCCCAGCCTCGGGTGCAGTCCGCCGCACCACCCAGGTCTGTGTGAGCTGCTCCACGATGTTGACACGATGGTGCCTGAGTGTGCACTTCCAGAACACATCCCCATCGTTAAGCGACGTATGATCGTATGACCAGGAAGGAGGCAGCTAAGGACTTGCGCTATGACAATGTGGCCCGGGTCCCCTCCAGGGTCAGGTCTGTAGCAAGAGCAAAGGAAGCCCAGTATAGGGACCCCACAATCAGGGTCGGGACGCCAGGTCCCCAGAGTAGCCTGGCATTTGTCTCCCTGCCCATCAGCCCTGTGCAGAGAGGCTGCCTAGGGCCTTCCAGCCGCAGCCAGGAGAGGGCCACGGGCTGCAGGTGGGGTGCAGCGGTGTCCGTGGGTGCCGTGTGGGGCCCTGGAGAAGGAGACGGATGGGCCTGGAGTGAAGTCCCTGTGGGTACAAACAAACCACTGCACAACCGCAGTGTAAAATCCCTGGATTTTACAGCTGTAGACTCTGTGTGATTCTGAAAGAAAAGTCGGCACCCCACCATACAGACGCTCTGTCCTGGGATTACCTCGGCCTCCCTCCCTCCTGTTTAATGCAGGTTACTAAAAGAATTCACAGCCTCAATTACTGTAATTATTTTGTCTTCAAAGGTGTCTCAGCACATGGGAAGTATGCTCTACAAGAAAAGCCTCCCACTCCCTGCCCAGGCCAGACCAGCAGCAGAGCCAGCGGCCCACTACACCCCTCTTCTGGAGTCTAGCTCCTGGGGTGAGGCGCTGAGCGTTTCTCATTCCCAGGACTTGATCCTTCCTAAAGCAATGGAGCAAGACAGCCAGAGAAATCAACATCCTTCCTAAAGCAATCACAGCGTGAGAAATTAACACCCTCGAGAAGGAAGGTCTTTACCAGTTTTCCTGAGGGCCTAGGACTTCACAAAGGCGGTGTGAGGTTCCCAGGCCAGATGGAGGCTGCGAGGGAGCCTCCCCAGAGGTGGACAGTGCCCACCCAAGAGGCCTCCTGCCAGGCCGAATGCCCCCCGCGCCAGACTGCGCGTCCTTGGAAGAAGGGAAAGCTCTAGTGGAATGTGCTTCCTTTTTAATGAGGAAATCCATTGAGAAGCCAACACCTCTCTTCACCCACCTTTCACCCCCAACCTTTAAAAGCGACCGAGACAACCCAGTGGGACCAGGGCAGGAGACCAAGGGGAGAAGCTGACCCCAAGGCTTCCACCTTGTCCAGTCCCAGACCTCCAGCCCGAAGCAGGCCCAAGCTAGGGAAGGGGAGAAGCTTAACCCTAAAGTTCCAAGTATGACTGTTACTTGGGACTAGACAGTTTATTTCTGAGAAGACCTTATTCTCTGAGAGGGGGTGGAAAGTCAGTGCCCACCTGAGATGTCGCCCTCCGTGGGGAGGGACCTCTACACAGGGGCAGGGGCCCTGCAGTCCCAGTGTTTCAGCTGGATGTGTCTGAAAGGAACACTCAAGGACAGGGGTAGAGCAAGACGTCTATTATGTTCTGAAATTCTTTTTCTTTTCTTTCTTTTTTTTTTTTTTGAGACAGAGTTTCACTATGTCGCCCTCAGTAGGGTGCTGTGGTGTCACAGCTCACAGCAACCTCTAACTCTTGGGCTTAGGTGATTCTCTTGTGTCAGCCTCCCGAGTAGCTGCAACTATAGGCGCCACCACAATGCCTATATATTTTTGTTGTAGTTGTCATTGTTTAGCAGGACCGGATGGGGTTCAAACCCGCCAGCCTCAGTGCATGTAGCCGTGCCCTAGCTACTGAGCTTACTTTCTGAAATTCTGACCATATGGATGTCTTTTCCATTTTAAACATGCATTTAAAATGAACAGACCTCATGGGCAGCCTCCAAGATGGCCCCCAGGGACCGTGCCGTGTGTAATACCCTCCCCTTGAGGGTAACTGGAGCAGTGGATGTATTCTAAGGAGAGGCGATGGTGTCCCCTCATGATGGATGTCCCCTGCTCTGCCTCTGTGCCCGACGCTCTCTGTTGCTCAAAGTCCCAGATGGACCCTCTGAGTCCCACTGAGGCCATGGCTCGGAGGTCTGTGCTCTGGCCTGGCCAACTGGGCCAGTTTCCCCAGCTAAGCCACCCCTGGATCTGTGATCCATAGGAAATGTGAGCCAATAAATGTGAGTTGTGTTCAGCCACTATGTGTTGAAGAGATTTGTTCCACAGCAACGGAATATGAAAACAAAACAACCCGTGTTCACTTTTTGATTTGGAAAGTGGGCTTTTGAAATCATTTTCCTACGACCCATGCTAATTCAGTTGAGGTTTGCTTTTCTTCTTTTCTTTTTTTTCCAAATTAAACAAGAGGCCCTTATTGACTGGCTGGGCCAAGAGTGGGCTCACGCCCCGAAGTCTCTCCACCTCTAGACGCAGGGGTGGAAACCTTTCATAAGGGGCTTTCAGTAGGGGAGGGGGAATCCTTAATGCACACCAAATTTGACAAGAGCCAACACCTGGTAAGGGGACGCTGGGGTTTGGCAGTTATTACTAGACACTTGCAGCTGAGGGTCCTGCCTTAAAGGGGGAGTGTTGAAAGCCCCAGCAAGATGGAGTTGGGGCATAACATTCCCCCTGGTCTTCTGTCTGAGTCAAACCCTTGACTCTTGATCTGGGTCTTGTTTGCCTGCCCTACTTAATATGAGGATTGGGGTTGTAGAGATAACCAACAATCAAAAGCTAAATCTAGTTGAAAAAGATGGTGCCTACCATTTAACATATTTAACAGGATAGAAAGCAAAGGGGTTATAGTGGGTCGTTCAGTTGTGCAAGTGGCCCCACTGGTCTTAGGGGGCTCCTGGGAAGCACAGTTAACTCTATTGGGCCAAAATGTACAGGAAAGAAATTAAGATTTTTAACAAGACAAGAGATTTTTCTTCGTGACATAAAACTAAACCACACCATCAAATATTTTCATGAATTGCTATTCTCCTGGTCCCTTTACTGAGAAAGAGTGTCTCCCAAATTTCAAACAAGTATTAATTTTGTATAAGTTAAGATGGCAATGAATACCAAGTGGCCGATGAATATCAAGTGTCAGGGTTTTTGCTAAAAATAACTTTAAAAAATATCCCACTCTCTCCTCCCCTTTTTCCATCCATCTGATGCCCCCTTTGCAGAAGAAATGTCTGGTCACGTGAACCTCCACCTGCCATAATTCCCAGCATGTAGAAGTTTCACAAAACACCAGGTGTGAGTTTATAGATGCTGTGGAGGATGAAAAGAACAGTGTAAGGAATATTTTTAGTGGTGAAGGGATTAGGTGATGACTTTTGATTCTATGTCCTATTATGTGAGCCCATTGTGTTGGTAACTGATGGATTTGAACAGACGCATCTCAGCATTGCTCAAAGGAAAAGGTTCTGATACCCCATCCCTGCAGGCATGGTCACCAAAAAAGGCACTGTGCTTAATTTTAGATTCATGCATTAAAATATATATATATATATATATATATATATATATATATATATATATATTTTTTTTTTTTTTTTATGAGGTATGAGATGTTCTCACCAGCTCTGAAACTGTTCCCTGGAAGAAAAAAGCTAAAAGGCTTGTCCTTACTTGACCGATTTCCTCCCAGATGAAGACTCCTTCAGCAAAAGGGAATGTTACTAGCAGATGACTTTGGAGAGTGAAGATTTTACTTACATTATCACAGAGAAATAGTTTTTAACGCTTTCTCAAATGCTACTTTAGTCTTGAGCATATTCTATACTCTATATGAACATAAAAGCAAATAGCTACACCAGCACAAAAAGTTTCTTTTGTTTGAAAACAAATCACAATAAAATAAAATTCGGCTTGATAAATAAGGTACTATAACTGATGAAATATTCGGTTCAGACTGATCGAGTAAACTCCATGTAAGGGAGCCCTGTGCTCCTCTTTCCTCTAGGGACGTATTTCAGCCAATAAGTAGAAATCATAAAATTTGAGTATCACCATTTTGTACCCCTAAGAATCAAAGAATGGAGACATAATCACATCACAAAAAGAGTAACAAGTCAGTCTCGAGCTGTAGCTGGCAGCGCGGCGTACGTGCTCCGAGAGCTTCTGTACCCTCGGCCGCCGCCGACATAGCTTGTTTCCTCTAGATTTGTCTGCGCCACTTGCCCGATACACGCTCCGCCGTCGTAAGCCGCCATCATGGTGAAGCTCGCAAAGG
>CAUYON010102195.1:0-10507 GCA_963573935.1 Arctocebus calabarensis | reverse complement strand
TCACACCTACGGTGCATCTTAGCAGGGTACTGGTGAAACTTATTAAAGGTAGAGTATCAATGTCTTTATATAGTGATCAAGAAAATGCCATGAAGGCTATCTGTAACAGTACGATCAAAATATTTCTGAATGTATATGAATCGTACCCTATGATTGCACCAATGTACACAAGTATGATTCAATAAAATTATTTAAAAAAAAAGAATGAGAAGAAAAATTAAAAAAAAAGTACCCACTCCCTTCTCACACCTCCACAGGGAGAGTGTATTCTCAAGGAAATTGATTTGGGGCGTGGCTGTGTTCCTTTTTTTTTTTTTTTGCTCCTTGGCCGGTAGAACGTACCTCTGTGCTGCTCAATGTGGGCTCCGGGATTGATTTGCGCTGGCCACTAGAATTAGCAGAAGTGATGCGATTCACCTGCTGGGCTGGAGTTTGCTGTCTTGCACCTGTGCTGCTGCTGTGAGATGACCAGGCTTGGCCAGAGCCTCGCTCTGCATAATGAGAGATACACGGAGCAGCTCCAGGCTCCATCTGCATCCTGGGCTGCCCCGTGGGCTTGTCCTTGAAGTCGCCCATTGCAAGTGCAGATGCTTGTGAAAGAATCAAGACTGCTACATGCCACAAAGGTCTTGTGGTAATTGGTTTTGCAGGAATACACTACCGATAAGCTAGTGCAGACACATGCAGCATTAGCTGGAAGATCGATGTACAATCCACGTCAACATGCATTGTAAATCTGACGATTAATAATACAGATTTTAATCCCTTAAAGAGAGTATGTCCACACTGTCTTCTCTGGTTTGCATGGAGCATGTCCTTGGAAAAGTCGCTCCTACCACCATATGTCTGCTCGTCCACTGGAAGAAGAAGCATCTTACTTGCCACCTACCTTTCCCCAGGGGTCATAAATTAACAGTTGAAAAGCTCTTTGAGAACCCCCCTGAAAGGTGCAATTTAAGCCGAAGCATGCCTATTATTTATTTTTATTATCCATTTTAAAATTGAATACTTAGAGCAAATAGATTTTCCAGCCACCAAAAAGGAAGTTTCTTCTATGCCACAACATATTATGGATTGGGCACTCTCCAACTATAGACTATATTTCCCATTTATAGCACTAATTTAGATGTTTATGGGTCTGTAAATGTATTCCATTTCTCCTGGGGCTTCTGAGTACCTGTAATAGTCTAATATTTTGGAACACTAAATGATGCCTTGGGCAAAGTATAAAATAGGGGAATAAGAGAGGCAAAGAAAGAATTGAATAACAAAAATGGTACTTGAAAAAATCATTTGAGACTCCCAGAATTACCCTGCAATGCAGTCTAATTTGCGATTATGATCTCTCCCTCATGCTACAAATTATCGCTTTTATATTGAGTGTCTATTTAGCGGTTAGCACACAACTATTTGTGGAGGGCAGATCCATTCTAATAGTTCCACATTTATAAGCCCTCACTCCATGCCAGGTACCGTGCTGGGTACTTTTTAATAACTATCCCATTTACTCCTCTCACCAGTTTAACAAGACACGCACTGTTATTGCCCGCACTTTAGTTCCCCAGAGAGGTTAAATGACTAACCCAAGATCGAACGGAGGTGGCATCAGCGTCTGAATCCAGTTCTTCTCTTCTGGAGAGAGTCCAAGTTCTTAATCATCGTGCTCAACTTCATAGTGGGTGACATGGTTCTTGCTTATGACCTTTGGGTAGGAGGAGACCAATGTAAAAAGAGGGGAAGATATTTAAGTATCTATAAAGAGAATCATTGTGATGCACTTAAAATAACTCCAGTGGGGGGAATCTAGCATGGGAGAATGTGGAAATTAAAGCCTGGAGTGACGTTCCGGTTTATCGGTGACTTTTGTTTATTTTTCTGATCCCTGTTCTAATGCTGCGGTAGATTATCAAGTTTTTGGTGCAAAAAGAAAAATAGATAGTCCTTCCTTGGTGAGATGTATGGAATTTTCTATGCTATGACGTGCCGGAGAGCGACTATGTAATTGTTTTTCTTGCTGCCTGTGTAATTTGCAAGATGGTCAGCATCATACTGGATGGACAGGCAGATATCAACATGACATTCAGAATCAGAGGGAGTAGCGTGAATGAGGAACTATTTCTAACTTGGATTCCGGTACAAGGCTCTCGTCTATGTCAAACTGTAAAACCCAGTCGCTTTTTAGGAACTGGAAAATCCAAGTGACATTTTCAAAAGCATCTCCTTGTAGTTGAAATTCCCAAGAAGAGAAACACCATTTTCATGACTCCCATCTATCTTATAAAATTTTACCCGTGAAGGGATAAGAGTTTGCTTCCAGGCATTGAAGTTCCAACATACTTAGGAACAATTCAGAACTTGGCTCCCTTAATGATATGCCCTGGGGTGAGGTGGGGGAGTCACGTCATCCATTACTGCTCTCCTGGTTTTTAGGGACTGGGTTTGAAGCCAGGAGGCTAAGTCTTCCTAATGGGGTGTGAAACTCCAACTTTGTCAGTACATCAGATGGGTCCCTATTGTGTTAAAAAAGGGAAATCCCTTTCAGGAGGTATTTAAAACCCTCCCATCACTCAGCCCTTTGTTAGTTACCATCTCTACAAAATGAGATACAAAGAAACAAGAATCTTTACCCCTTATTGACAGTGGGCTTGCTATTTAACTCCCGTAAGTGGGGATAAGTCATGCCCTGATGTGCGCTTAGAGAGCAAGGGGATGGAACTGGGAGCCTCTGCATTCAGTCCTTGAGTCTCTCTCTGCCACTTTCTAGCTGTGTGGCTTTTGACAGGTTATTCAACTTCTCTGAGACTCGGTTTCCTCAGTTATAATGCCTGGGTATTTTTTTTGTGGAGGGATATATTAAAAATAAGTCCTTGACCACACAGGAAGCAGACAACACATTCTGTTCATCTGTCCCCTATCCGTCCGCATGCCGGGCTCACCAACCTGTTATCAGTGTAAGCACTCGGAGAAGGTTGAGGGGAGACCAGGAGGGAGGAAGTTGGTTAATAGAGCTTCTGCATGTTCAGCAAGTCTTCCAAACGTAAAGGAAAATAGGGCATGTTGTTGTAGCTCGAGATGAGAGCACTTTGAGAGCCTGGGGTGTTCTTTTTTATTTTATGGCTCTATAGGGAAGAGGGACGAGGGACATATCTATGCCAACATAGGGGAAAAATAAGCACACGTATTTTCTGCTCGCAACTCCTACTAACTGGATCTCTCAACTAGAGAAAAGGGATTTTTAAATTATTCAATGATCTATTTCATGCAAAAATCCTCCCCTTACTGTCCCTGGCAGGTTGTGGCCTTGTCTGCCTTTTGCTGACACCCAGCGGAGGGCTTGATCTCCCACGGACCGCTAACTTTATGGCCGATTGCAAGTAGCAGAAATGTTTCCCTGTCCTGTGCCCAGATTTGCCCTTAGCTGTCCCAACGCCGTGCTCTGTAACCACACAGGGCCAGCTATTCCTTCGAGCAAGTCTAGCATCTCATCACTAATGGTAAATGTGATTCTTCAGGAAGAGGACTTCTTTACTTATCTACTTATTTTCCTGTAGAAAATTAAAATGGTACCTATCCAGGCTTCTTTCCCAGACCCCTTAGTCAAGTGTGCCTTCCAAAGGCAGCCGGTCTAATCTATTGTTGGCTGCCAGATTGTGCCGGTGCCACACTGAAAACCACATGCCTCTCTAAAGGAGGCGAGCTAATGAGTTTATTTCCCTGCCCGGTTCCAGCGACAGGACTTTTGAGTGACTTCAGTGCAATCAGTATTGCTGACTAATGCCTGTATCAACACCTACCGCCGCCACCACCCCCGGCGCTTCGGTGATTTTACGTTTAGTTTGATTTCTCCCGACAGAGCTTTTCCACATCATTGGAACTAATTGAGGTAATGGAGAAATGATTCTGGTGCCAGAACACTCTCGCTTTCTTCGCCCACGTCCCCCGTTGGTATTGAAAGACGACAATGCTCACAGTCTCTCTGCATTTTTCCTCAGAGTCAAAAGGGGAGGGAATGTGAGGGTGTCGCTGTGGCACTGAGGCTGCCCCTTGGACAATGAAGGCTGGAAAGCAGACTGTGGGCTGTGTCTAGCTCTGCTGCCCGGGCCGTCTGCTGGGGCGCCGTCTGCCCTCGCTGGGCTCTTGGGCCGCTTCTCAGTGGGGCTTCCAGAATTCCCTCTGTTGTTCTCCAGCACTGACCACAAGACATCTCCTAACAGTCGCTAAAACAACGAGCAGTTGGAAACAAACATTTTACGAGAACATATTCCACCTTAATTATATGCATTGTCTGCCAATGTTTATAGCGTCTCAGAGGGAGTTTGGAGGTAAGACTGAACCGGCCAAGCATGGTTTTGATTATGGGGATTTGCATCAAAAGTGGAATAGTGCCTTTTACGGACTCCCTGACTCCCCCTCTCTGGCCCACACTTCACATCCCTTACGCCAGAAGGTTGAATGAACCATTCCCGAGAGACCGCGGCACACTCAAAAGTCCCTGGTGTCAACAGTTAGGGGTCCAGTACGTATTGGGCACTTAATTTTGGTAGACCACAGTGGGCCTCTCTACTAACGGGCCCTGGGTGGTTCGGATTTGGGGGGCTACTCTGCAATGTAAGAGGGCAAGATGGCCTTTCAACAGTCACTAGAGTCTTCTGTCTGGCATATGAAATGGTTCATCCGCAGAGGTGGGAGGACAATTAAAAGTTTAATGGCAAACATGCGTGTTTATTTGAGGTTGGAGGAAAAGAATCTTATAGAATATGAATAATAGCGACTTTAATAACATTCAGCTTGCATGAAATACCAGTATCCTTCTTTTCTGTTTTCTCCTCTCCCTTCCAGTTGTTCATCCCACGTTCCTTTCCTTTACCGGTGATCTGTTTTATTCTAGATGGGTGGCAGAGATGGTGCGATTTGCATCAGGGGCTGCACATCTCTTTGAGTTACTGGTTAGCCTCTCCTCTCTGCTTCGGGAAACAGTGGCTGTTGAAGCTCAGAGCTGAAATGGGTGTTTTGCATTACTTGAGGATTTTATTTCTCCACGTCACCTCTGACCCCTTTTGCAAAGTTAATTGAGAGTTGGCCTTCTTCAAACCAGCCGCAGGAAATTGACCTCTGTGTTCACGCTATGTTAGGAGAGGCCTGGATGAAGAGCAAATCAGGAGCAAAACGGGAATGACCTGGCCCCTGTGGTCGTCATGCCTGGCACGGCACTGAGCGAAATGATCACAGGATCCTCGGCTCAACCACATAGGCCACATTACCTGCAGAAATCGTTTCTCTGTAGAATTAAACCATAAATCAGAAAACCCCAATTTCATTTGTAATGTACTTTGCTGGTTCAAAACTATAACAATCTGAAAGTACCTTTTCCACGAATGTCTAACCTGTTTACCTTGCTTTGGCCGAAGCCCAATTTCTCTTCTTTAGTTACTCTAAAAAAACTCTGGACAGAGCTGTTTGGGACCCTTAATAGAAATCTCCCCCTTGGGCCTGTGTGGCAGGCCAGCACATCTGTCACTTTGGAGAGATGGAAGACAGTACACTCAATGTGACCACAACAATCGTGGGCTCCGAACTGGACTTTACCACTGACACTCTAGTATGCAAAGCCTTGCATCTCAAGGGAAATGAGAAGAATTTGTAAAGCACGAGATTATATGAGGATGCAACGAGTATTTTTAAGTACTTAGTGCATGGATGCTTGGTAGCTTCAGCTCCTGATCATGTTCTGCACCCTGCACCTGCTCTAGAGATAACAATGAAGGAGAGAATGGGCAGGAGCCCCGCCCTCCGAGGGTTCTGCTCTGTAGAGCAATGATTGTTTTTTTTGTTGTTCTTTCTGAGAACAATGAATATTCTTGCTTAAACCAGCAGCATCTGAAAGGCAATGGGAAATAAGCTGTTATTTTTAACTAGAAAGCCAGCACGTGCAAAGGCTTCTTGAGATTCACAGCTGGATTAAATAATTCTGGGCGAAACTCTGTATTTCATGGTCTGCTGGTGAGGGCAGGCTGTGAGGGCATCTGACTCACTTCTCCACCCCAGAAACATTGCCTACATCGACAGCAGTCTTGACTTTTGTTTTATTTGTTTTACCAATAAAATTGGTTTAATCATGCTTTAAAAACACTGTAGATTTATGAATCTAAAAGCAGATAAAATATGTGAAAGTGACATGTTTTGAAAGTGACATGTTATGTTTTATTAAACATTTTTATATTCTTTCTAAATCAGTGGAGAGTGCCGAGACCCCCCCCCCCATTCCAGGAACTTAATTATATGTATTGATTAAATTATCTCTAAACAGATTTGACACTAGGAAGTCCCCAGGGAGCCTGTGCACTTAAATGCGAAGTAGACCTTGAGTGGAGACAGAATAAAAAATCAGGCACCACTTTCTTACTAAAAGCACTTGGGTTAGCCGGGTGTTGTGGCGGGTGCCTGTAGCCCCAGCTACTCAGGAGACTGAGGCAAGAGAATCGCTTAAGCCCAAGAGTTTGAGGTTGCTGTGAGCTGTGACGCCATAGCCCTCTGCAGAGGGTGACATAGTGAGACTCTGTCACATAACAAAAAGCACTTGGGGGAGTGGTGACAGGGAAGAAGAATTTTGTGTAAAGCCTAAGACCACTAACTGCATAGTGGAAATGGAGGAAGCACTGGAGACACATGAGTGAACTTGGACCTGGGTCCAAACCTCAGCTCTTCCACTTTCTGTTATATCAGATGGCTACTGGCATTTAACAAACTGCCCCAACATAAGAGGCTTAAAACTCCAACCATCACCTAGGGATCAGTGGGAAGGTCGCTGACTTCAGCTTGGATTGCTCAGGAGTCTACCGATGGCCTCACCACCATATGTGATGTTTCAAATTGGCTGACTGTGCTGGGGCCGTTGGGTCTCATCATCCCACCTTCTAGCCTAGCTTTGTCAGCTTGTTAGCAGGAGGGCTGTGAAGAGAGAGCAGAGCGTGCCAAGGGTCTCACATCCCAGACTCTGAATTGTCATCACATCACATCCCTCACATTCTCTTGTCCAAAGAAAGTCACATGACTAGCTCAGACTCAAGGGGTGGGGGAACAGGCTGCTTGATGGAACTGATAAAAGATTGATTTGGGAGTACTAAGACATTACAGCTTATTTGATTGGACAGTAATTCATGAATTGGGCAGCTCTAGACTGTAAGTGGTTCACGTCTGTGCCAAACAGATATGAGGGGAAAGCTTTTTGTAGGGTGAATGCAGATTCAGGGAAGGCAAAGAAAATATGGGATCAGCTAAAGTAGAGTAATAGCTTTATTGGGATCGTTATGGTGGAAAGTCTCTATCTAGGTAGAGGTTAGTTAGCTCTCTGTGGCTAGTTAAACTTAAGTTTTATTAAACTGTTTACACCAATTTTAGTTTTGGTTTGCTAACAGCAATCTAGAGTGCTGTAACCTCCTACTTCATTATTTTAACAGAGGAGCTACAAAGTCACATTGTCAAGCATGTGCATAAAGAAAGCAGTAGAGAATTGGGCTGCTTTTAGAATCTACTGTGTGTTTGAATAAGTTCCTTAATTTCTTTGAAGATAACAAATACTCATGGGATGGTTTTGAGAATTAGAGACAAGTGTAAAACCATACATTCTGTGTAAAATCTACTAAACATAGAAGCTCTCTTTTTCTCTTAATTTTTGGTTGTACAAAACCTACATTGTTGGTAATGCACATCATTGTAGGATGATTGAAAATACATACAAATAAGCAAAATAAGAAAGAAAAACATTAAAAGTCACTGAAATCTCACCTTCCAGCTCTAAGTACTGTCAACTGTGCTCTGAGTACTGTCAACATGTAAAGTTAGATTTTCTCATTATTAGTTATCGTTATTCTTATTGGCTTGAATATGTTGGTCTCGCTTTAAGGCAGTGGTTCTCAACTTTCCTAATGCTGCAACCCTTTAATACATTTCCTGTGGGTCATGATCCACAGGTTGAGAAGCACTGCTTTATGTGATATTGTCTGTGGTTAGCTTTTCTCTTACTTATAGGTGACTATGAAGTGTAACAGTGTATTTTTAGCTATCTCTCTTCTAAGCTTTATCTGCCCATTCACCCATCTGCTACATTTCTTTTATTTATTCATTATCTTGTTTTTTTTATTAAATCACAAACACATAGATCATATATACATTAATGCATTTATGAGGTACAGTGTGCTGATTTCATATAGAATTAGGAACCCTTACATCACACTGGTTATTATATACCTCATCTCGTTTACTTAGTTATTGTGTTAAGACATTTATACTCTATACTAATAGATCTGACACGTACCCTTGCATTATGCACCATTGGTGTGATCCCACCATTCACCCTCCCTCAATCTGACCTCCCTTCCTTCCTTCCCATTTCCCCTTTCCATCTTCCTTCATCTTGGGTCATAGTTGTGATCTATTCTTCATATGAAGGTGTGAATGATTGTAAATTGGTTTTATAATAGTACTGAGCACATGAGATATTTTTTTCTTCCATAATTGAGACACTTTATTAATAAGGATATGTTACAACTCCATCCATGTAAATGTAAAAGAGGTAAAGTCTCCATCTTTTTTTAAGGCTGCCTAACATTCCGTGGTATACATATATCCATGGGTTGATAGGGACTTGGGCTTCTTCCATGACTTGGCTATTATGAATTGAGCTGCAATGAACAATCTGGTGCAAATATCTTTGTTAGAAAGTGATTTTTGGTCTTTTGGATGTACACCTAATAGAGGAATTGCAGGATCAAATGGCAGGTCTACTTTTTAGATCCCTGAGTATTCTCCATATTTCTTTCCAAAAAGGATGTGTTAGCTTGCACTCCCACCAGCAGTGCTAAAGTCTTCCCTTTTCTCCACATTCATGCCAACATCTGTAGTTGTGGGCCAGTCTTATGGAAATTAGATGACATCTCAAAGTGGTTTTGATTTGCATTTCTCTGATGATTGAAGATGATGAGCACTTTTTCATGTGTCTGTAGGCCATGCACCTATTTTCTTCCGAAAAGCTTCTGTTCAAGTCCCTTGCCCACAATGAAATAGGCTTACTTGTTCTTTTCTTATTAATGAAACCTTTGGCCAACCTCACCAAAAATAGGAAATTAAAGTCCATAGTATAATCAATCAGAAATGACAAAGGCCAAATAACAGCAGACACCTCAGAAATTCATTGTTTTGTTTTTTAATTCACCTGTTTGTTAATGGACCTAAGGCTCTCTGATTGCCAGATTCAAATCACTTTTCCTCTCATCCATCCTATGGGCTAGAACCAGAGACGGGCAGTAGAAAAATAATGCAATTTTTTTAGCGGTGGTTATAGATGACTTGAATAATTATATATATATATTTTGTATTTTCTAAGCATCTTACACAGGGAACATTATTAGTTTAATGTTAAAAATAGCTAGTGATCTAATTAGACCATTGAAGAAAACAACACTAGTATGTACAAACTAATATGCTATTTTTTTCACCCTGAGATGTAGGAACTATAGGACTATGAGCAAATTTATACACAATAAGTAGCTAAAATGTTCTTTGGATGACTTTTATTTAGGAAAAGTAATTTTGCTACTGCTGCCCAACACAGAAAACTCCAGACAAGTTTTAAAACACATACACAGACACACATACACACATGTATTAGAAACAAGCAATAATATAGTTTTCTTTCAGAAACAAAACCTGTGTTTAGAATCCAAACATCATGTAATCGCTCTGGAAACTATTATCGTAAGTAATTCCACGGCGATTAGTTCACACTCCCACATCCTCTGAACGTGGTAAAGTGCAGCAGAAACAAAGATTGGGGTAGGAGTGAAAATAATCTTCGGTCCCAAGCCCCATTCGGTTCTCTGGGTAAGTCACAACTGAATAGTAACAATAAATTCTTGATGGCCTCAAACCGCTCTTAGAATTAGACTATTCCCTTGACCCCCTTGAGTTTCCCGTGATTATTTGGCTTCCCAATTGTTCTCTTGGAGGAGATGACTTCTGGTCAGAATCCATTTTTATTCTGTTTCCCATTTTCTAAATAATGTACCTTCCTCCTATAGCTCACTCGAGGCTCCGTCGAGTCTGACAAAGGGATTGGAGAACACGTAGGGTGAGGGAAGGCGGAGGTAGCAAAGTGCATTTTGTCTGTGCCAGCCTCCCTGGGGGACCCTGCTCTGGACTGAGATGAAGGAAGGTGGAATGAATGGCTGTTGCATCACAGTGGTTTCTTGGGCTGGGCAATGGAGCACTTCTTCGTAGCTCTATGATGTACATGAAGATTGTAACAGTAAGAGTATTCAGCATATGGCTGAGGATACTTCATGGTCTCCAATCCCATTTCTTTGTTTTTTTTTTAATTTTTTTTTTTTAATAATTTTATTGAATCATAATTATGTACATTGGTGCAATCACAGGGCACGATTCATATACATTCAGAAATATTTTGATCATACTGTTACAGATATCCTTCATGGCATTTCCTTGATCACTA
>CAUYON010102193.1:0-15926 GCA_963573935.1 Arctocebus calabarensis | reverse complement strand
TCTCACTTTATCGCCCTGGGTAGAGTGCCGTGGCGTCACACTGCTCACAGCAACCTCCAGCTCTTGGGCTTAAGCGATTCTCTTGCCTCAGCCTCCCTAGTAGCTGGGACTACAGGCGCCCGCCACAGCGCCCAGCTATTTTTTGTTTTTGCAGTTCGGCCGAGACCGGGCTTGAACCCGCCACCTTCGGTATATGGGGCTGGCGCCCTACTCGCTGAGCCACAGGAGCCGCCCAGTTTCAAGGTTCTTGAGTGTATCCCACCACTCAGGGCCTCACTTCTTCCTAGTCAGAGTCCTGGCCTGGCCTCAGTATAACCAATCTGCTGGGATTGAGACTACAACCCTCTCAGGATCTTTGACTCTTATAATTAAGTCCTGAATCTGACCCTTAGCTCTCCTATTTCTGGCAGCAGGGTGTGAGAATCTTTTTATTTCCTGCCAAGGGGGCTTCTGACTTTCACATTAAATTTGTGATTAATCATACTGCCTTTCATTGTGGTTCTCTAAGTCTAAAGCACTGACAGCCTCCAGCAACAATATTCTAGGCCATAGTCCTTGTAATTACACTTCCCTGAACCTCTCAGACACCTGAAATATTGTCCCCATTCACAAGTATCCCACCTTGGTTCATGATTGGTAGTATTGGATCAGTGGCACCTATCCCATGCGAGAATTGTCAGCAGTCTGCATACCTCTATGCCAGCAACAGTGCTTTCTTTAGGGTCGGCTTTCTGGGACTATTCCAGCCCTAGCTATGGTAGAGTCCATTCCCTGGAGTCAGACTCTGAGATATGTGACCTCTGACACTATGTGAAGGTGTTTACTGGGGAGTACCCTCAGGAAACATACCTGTGAGGGGCAAAGGAAGCAGGGTGTAGGCAGCAGAAGTTTAGCTATGATGCAGTTGCATCAGAAGCCTGAGCCAATTCATTGAGAGACCTAGAGCTGGGCTGGCCCCAGAGTTGTCCCCAGTTGAGCCCAGGGAACGAGGCCTTTGCACTCCCCCATCCCACCTATGTGTCAACCATAGTAGAATGGAACAGTGCCCTTCTGCCCAACACATAGCCTGGGGAGAGCAGTCAGCAGGCATCATTCTTGGCCCCTGGGGGACTGAGAACCTCGTCCTAAAGTGGGAATCTGGGTGATGCACCACAGAATCCACATTGTGGTGCCATGCAATGAATCCAGGTTCTGGTTGTGTAAGACCTTGGGCAGCCCAAGTTTGAAGACATGGGAGACATGGGCTACATCTGTACCATGATAAAATCCCATCAAAGTTGTCTAAGAGCTTGGCTGAGAGTGAGGGATAAAAATAGTGTTTCCTGTGAAGGGGCAAGCAGAAGGTGTCTGCTCACCCTGCTCAGCAGGTTATAAGTTAGTGGCAGACAGAGGCAGACTGAGTTTAGGGCATTGGGTTCCAGGATGACTGGTGGTGTTTGTTTAACAAGTGACCAAAGAGAAGTGATCCTTGAGGTAGCCTGGGGGTGTTGGAACTAGCCCGTGGTGAGGGGATAAAAGTGATGAAAGGGGCAAATAGGTGGTTGTCTATGGCAGGGCACTGTGGGCTATCAGAGGATGGAAAAGAAGCCCTTGTAGAGCCCTCTGGGCTAGTCAATTTTGTTGAGCCTCTATAGGAAAGGTGGTTCTGGACAGACCACAAATGACTCCTCATTTCTGAGGGCCCCATATAGACAGGGAGATGGCTCAGAAGCAGGTCCTATGTCCAGGACTAGCACAGGGTGGGAGACCCTGGGTCACATTGGCCAAGAATACCCATGATGTCAACCTGCGTGGCTAATGTGTTGGGTGGGAACATTAGCCAGTGTCTCGTGGGTGTGGCTGTAGGCAGGGAGGAGATGGTATGCTGAGGGGAAGGGAGGTTCAGAGATGGGCATGCGCATGGCAAGCATACCTTTTAAAAATGATCATCATCCTCAGTGTTCCAACAGACTCTTTCTCTTCGTAAAAGCCTTTTCTTTTGCAAAATAAAAGAAGATTGGAGGCAAGTACAATATTTGGCTGTGGCGGCTGCTAATTTGGCACTGAATGTTACCGCCGCCTTTCTCTTTCCTGATGCCAACTGCTCCTTTCCTGGCTCTGGGTGGGTGAGAGCAGGGTGATGGGGGTACAGGGCGGGCTCCCTGAGCCTCTTAAGATTCGAGATTCATTTCCTTAAACACACATTGTCTCACTCCAATTTCACGTCCGAGCAGTTCTGGCAAGGAATTAGCAGCCCCTGGGAGAGAGCGGGCGGGTTCTGTTTACACGAGTGGGGGTGGGCGGGGGTAATGTGCAGGCAGAGGCTTGGGCTGTTTGCAGAGGAAGCCCATGGAGGACCTGGGTCAGGGGCTGTGTGCCTGGCTAGATAACCTTAAAAGGAATCTAGCTGATCTTCCGTCAAAAGAATGTGTAAATCCTGCCCCAGTTTACATGCACCTCAGTGCATGGAAGAGGGGGCTATATAATGATTTGGGGGGGTGGCAAATTGAGGATACTAAGCTTAGGCCAGAAATAACCACTGGCCCAACTACCCACCAGAAGGGACTGCTTGAGACCTGGGAATCAACTTCTGCTTGATCCCCTTCTGTGATAGGGAGCTTACTAACTCTGGAGGCTACTATTTGCCTTGAGTCAGGTACCCCAGACACCTCACTTGTGGGGCCTCACCTCCATCTGTCTCTTTACAGGTCTCCTCCACAACCCTGGGAGCTTGGGTGGCTACAGCCCTGTCGCTGTGTGGGAGAAGCAACTCCACCCCTTGGGTGGTACCCCAGGACCCAGCCTCAGCTTCTTCCCCATCCCAATCAGTTGCTGGGGTCCAAGCTGGACACCACTGTGCAGAGTGGTGGTCAGTCCTCAGGCCCAGCCTCTGACCCAAGGCCACTTTCTATGCAGTGGAGATGTTCTGAAAGAAGACTCTGAGGAGGGCCTGCTTTAACTCTCTCCCTAATGGTGTCTTCAGACTCATGACAGCAACCCAGGAGAGTTGGGCCCTCCTGGCTGGGCTTGTTTTTGGATGTCCTCTGAGACCAAATCTGTCCTTCTATGCCCTTTCTCCCCACCCCCTTCCTATAACCCTAGCCACTACCCCTGAGGAGGCTCAGGCAGGGCTGGGTACCCCATAGAGGTAGAGAAAAGGCTGAGTCTAAGGAGTACTGTGGAGGAGGGGGCCCATCCCCCAGCTCTCCTGGGTAACTGCTCATTCGTCACCTCTTAGAGGGGAGAGCTGCTAATTTGTCAGCCCATTAGCTGGGCAGGAGCAGCATATGGACCCTATTACTGCTGCCCTCTTCCTGCCAGCCTCATATAGCATCATCTGGGCTCACTGTGTAGTAGTCATAGGACCAAGCTTGAATCAGGGGACTGGGCTGCAGGCATCATCTTGCCCTAAGGCTGAGCCCCTCCGTGAGGGGATTTATCACTCTTTTGGCTTCAGCAAATCTACCTTTTGAGTTAAGTGATAGAGCCTCTCTAAGCCACAGGCTAGGAAGGGCCCTTTTAGGAAACTGGGCTTTATTTTTAGTGTTCAGTGAAAGATAATTTTTTCTCACCCACCATCAACAGGGAGATCGGTCCTATCATGATGTTTCTAGATCCTCTTGTCTTTGGATTGGGGGTTGGGGCAGGAGTGATTGCCTTGTCTGAGGATCATTGCCCCCCAGGAGGGAGTTTGTGCCCTTGGGCTCTCTCTTTTGCAGCAAGGCTTTCAGTGGGGAGTTATCATTATCTGTGGGATCAATGGCTGGCCTGGGTCTAGATGTGTGATGAATGCTGGGCTCTGGAGTTGGATGCGTTACTTGTGCTGGGCTCTAGCCCCTCTGAGATGGGAGGTAGAAAGGCAGGGGACAAGGTCTGCTTGTGGATACGCTGGGCCTGTGCACAAAGATGTTCCCTGAGACCTACTGTGTGCTGTACTTGAGCAGAGGGATACGAGGAAATCAAGAAAAGATGGACACCAACTTGTTCACTGGGAAGTTTCCTCCCACATGGACATAAATACACTAGGATACATGTATACCTGGACACACATGCACTAGGATACATGAGTACTCATGGACCCACACTGGAACATGTCCTTGGGCATGCATTGCCCCTGGGGACAACATTATCCTTCCCATAGGTATGCAGTAAACATTTGTGTGCACACACCCTGCCATATAACACATGTGTATGCCTTCCTACATACACGTACAGACACAGGCACACACATTGCCTCCTACATCATCTCGATTTATGGCAGAACACAAATATTTATTGCAGTTCAGCAACCCTATACCTGCCAGCACTATAAACTCAAAAAGCCTGAGTTTCGCTGTTTGTTGGTTGACTCCACAAAGCTTGGTACCCTATAGGAGGGGGGTTCCCAGCTTGCTTTGCAGGGTAGAGTATACCTAGGTCTAACTGGCAGAGAGGCCTATGCAGGGACTGTACGGCCTAGCCTGTGCCAAGGAGGGCCTTACGGTCACTACCTTGAGACCTCAGCCTGTGGCATCTCCGGCACTCCCCAGGAGCCCTAGGATGGGAGAAGGTAACAGCAACTGAGAGGGTTCCAGGGTCTGGGAGAGGCAAGTTATGTACATGGGGAGGACAGGGCAATCTAGAGAACATCCGTAGTGTTGGTCTGGTTCTTAGCTTGATTCTGGGGCCTGAAAGAGGGGCTTTCTGGCTTAGACCCCTGAACCATGTTCCAGTGGGGATGTGGCATGGCAGGGTCCTCAAGTGGAGCTCAGAGTTCTCTAAGCTCCATGGTGGCTGGGGCAGGGGAGAGGCCTGGGGCATGGAATTCTGGGCAAACAGGCAAGGAGGCTGCCCAGCCCGGGGTACAGGCAGGAAAACTGGGGGGCTAGTCAAGGAGCAATGACTGTGCAGGACTGAGCCAGGCCTCTTGCCCAGGTCATGCCCTGAAGTCCCAAGGAGAGTGGCCAACTAGGATCTATCCCCATGATCCTTCCCCAGCATCCCTGAATGACCTGGGCCCACAGACCCTGCTTATGGCAATTGCTGAGTGAGCCTCTGGAAGGATGTCCGAGCAAGTCCAGTGGTATGAGTGAAGGTCAGGTAGGGAGGAACATAGCCTTCTAATTCTCATCTCTCTGCTAAGGAAGAAGTAGGGCCACCTTACATAATGAGGGCAATTTGTTCCACTCTTGTCCTCCTGGCGTCATTGCCCTCACTGCCTCCTTGCTCAGGGAGCCCTTGACAGAGTTAGAAACTCAGGCTTCCCTCATTCCTTTTGGAGGTTACTGAGCAGAGGACATGGAGCCCAGGGCACCATTGCCTCTAAGACCTAATGGACACTTAGGCCACAGGAAAGTGGGATGGGGGGACCCAGGCTTATAGCCCTAGTGTGGCAAACAACCTTATAGGTTCTCAGAGAGTTCACATAGGCAGACCATCCCTGAGTCCCCAGTGGTAGTGGCGGGGGCCCAAAGCTGCCCCTGCCATGCTATGGTCACCTTCCCCCAGCAGCTCTCTTCCTTAACCTCCACCTTCGCTTGTTGTTCTACTGCTGGTGGTGGGGCACTCCCTTTTGGCCCATCCACTCACATCCTCCTTTAGACTCTCCTCCCTGACTTTCCTAACACAGAAGGAAGTGCCAGGAGCTGGAGCCTGGGTCTTCCTGAACATGCCCTGCTGCTCAGCCCACCCTCTTGGGCCTCAGTTTATCCATTTGTAGCATAAAGTCCTGGACTTGCAGGCTTGCAAGACCAGGAAGGTTTTCTGCAAATAGAAGCAACCCCTTGAGGGGCAGGTTTGGTCCTGAGGAGGGTCACAGGATCCCACAGCTGCAGACCAGTTGCTAGGGAGGTGGAGATTGGGTCTAGAACAGGGTCTGTGTTTGCTGCATGGTTAGTCTGTGTAGTCACTGAATCCCAGCTCTGTCAATTATTCTCTGTGTCTCACTTGCCTCATCTGTGAAATGGGGATGACTGGGGCTTAAGAGGATTTGCTGCAATGGGTAGCCAGTGTGCAGGGTTGCTTCAACTCCACCAGTATTGACAGCTGTTCCCACAGTAATTATTCCCTCATCCAATGACCCCCAAAGCTGGATAGCAAGGAGGAGGCCCATCTGAAGTGAAGGAGCCTACGTGCAGTGTCTGCTTCCCCTGAGCACAGCACACTTCACTTAGTAGTTCATGGCTGTTCAGGCTAAGGGCCCTTGCAGTGTTTGCCAGTGTGGCCAGACCATCAATCCTGTTTGCACAGTTCGTTTGCATGGCAAACACTGTGCACAGACGCAGGGAAGGTAAATGCTGGCCTCTATTGCCACTAGGGTTTTGCATTCATGGAGAGAACCTGGAGCTTGGAATGCCAGAGATTGTCCCTCTCCCTCTACAGTGAAATAAGAGGAAACTGAGGTGCAGAAAGGCACCAACACCTGCTCAGGAGCACTTATCTGGTCTGGGTCCAGAGATCAATGCCCCCTAGCTATGGGAAAGCCTTGGGTAATGACCACCTGCATTTTTCAAGTCCAGAGCTTTCCTATGATAGCCCGGGAGAAGCTGTGAGTGATAGGAAAGCTAGGACCCCTTGCGAGTGTGTCCCCAGTGTGCATATGTCCTTAGTACATGCATGTCCCTAATGTGTACTTGGCCTTCATCAAATCTTTGGCATGTCAAAGCTCCAGTGGCTTGGTACTGTTTATTTATTTATGTTTCTGACTCGTTTTACAGAAGATTTAAGGGCACTTAAAAGAATACATAAAATTAAAGAAGGGTCTGTAAATTGGAAGTAGGAGGCAAAGGAAAAAGAAAAACTAGGGGAGGGAGTAAGATGGCATCAAGAGGTGCTGACAGAGGTGAACAAGATGGCCCAGGAGCGATATGCTGCCGTGTATACTTGCTGGCATGTGCACTGTGGACAGCTTCAGCCTGGCTCTGGTGCCCAGTGCCTTATCAGTGCCTGACATTCTGGCCTTATGATTGGCCTGAATCAAGGACTGCAGAAGGGGTATTCTAACCAGGTTCTCCAGGGACCCTGGCTCAGAGGCCATTGGTGGTCAGGCCATGCCCTTCCCCTCACGAGGCCCAGCACCAATGCTATTAGGATCCTCTTCAGTGGTGTGTTCAACAGGGAGATTTAGGGCCATGACCTTCAAGTAGCCCCAACACCCTAAAGCCAGCAAATTTCCATTGTTTAAAACATTGCAGATGGTCACAGACCACCTTTTGAAGTATGGATAGAAACACATAGAGCCTCACCCAGGCTTTGGGCTGCCAGGCATCCAGTGAAACAGTGAGCAGGGCCTTCCAGACTATGGTGCTTTTACTATAAGCCTAAGTGTGAGTTACAAGTAGGATTTGTAAGTGGCTTCCTGAGTTCTGGGTGTGAATGCAGTTAGGTTGATATGGGTGACCTTGTATGCAAGGTCAAGTTCATGTACCTGCAACTGCATCTGTACACTCTTATAGGATAGGTTTAGAATGACTTTGTGCCAAAAGGGGCCCTTGATATCATGGGAGGCCACAGCTACCTTCTGGGCTTATCTCCATCTCTGCCTTTATCCCTTCTACCCCTATACCTGCCATGCCGAGATCTTGTGTTTTCACAAGAGCAGCCTGCCCTAAGGACCTCAGCAGCACTTTTCATTGTGATCAAGGATGTCATTTGTGCTGTCATTGTTTGATGACATCTTGAGCAGCAAAGTCCAGAGCTTCCAGCCTATGAAGTTGGGAAAGCTGGTCCCTGTAGGACAGAGTGGGATGGGGAAGGCACCCAAGGTCTCAGGAATAATCTTGGTAGGAGGCCTTCTGAGAAGCCACAAGCACCCCACATTCAACCTTCCATCTTCGAGAAATGCCAGAACAACCTCATTGAGGTCACTCAGGGGTGTGCAGACTATGAGGATGAAGGCTAGCCAGTTGCTGAGCACCTCCCATGTGCCCTTGTCACAGGTCATGGATGGCAGTGGATAAAGAAAAAACAGTCCCCCTCCCCCCAACCCAGGAAGACTGGAGACTTTGGAACAAGATCTGTTTCTGGCCACTCTAGAGTCCCTAGGAGAACTGTTCCAGCCCCTGAAGAGGGCTATCCAGCCTGGCTGGAATGAGGTGGTACATATTATAGAAGCAGCAAATTTTGTCCTTTGCTCCCTGCTTCAATTCTATCTCATGAGGGTTTCTTATGGAACTGAATTTATGCCAGCTCTGGGCTACAAGGGGCAGTCACCTTAAATGAGACCTCCATAACTAATTGAAGCTATGACATTATTCAGAGTCCTTCCTGACCCACTGAGGGTCAAAGGGAGCCCCTGCCCACCCTGGCTCCCAGAGCCCTCTGTGTTTGAGTCCTGAGAGGCAAGAAGAGAGGGCCTGTTTTACAGATCAGAAGATAGAGGCACAGAGGGTGGAGAGGTTGGAAAGGCCAGACAGCAAGGCAGTGACCAGGCCTGGGTCTCTCTACTTGAGCTGCTATTGCAGGGAGGGGTCTGTTTTTTCCCCTGGGTACGGGTTGCTTGAGGTGGTGAATGGGGTAAAGAGCAAACCAGACTTGTCTGGGTACAGAGAGCTGGATGGGCACCTGGGACCTGAGACTAAAGGTTGGGATCTGAAATGCCCTGGATTGCAAGCACCTCCACTCAAACTGCCTCCTGGTCTGAGGCCAACTTCTTTATTTCTGAGAGCCCCGTCGTTTCGCTGCAGAGTGTGGATAATAACCATACCTGCCCTGTAGGATTGTCATGACCACTCAGGGTCATGTGCTGAGCCCTGTCTGGCCACATACGGAGGGCCCTATCATCACTATCATCATCCTGAGATTGAGAGGCTGAGAAGTCCTGGGAGAAGGAAGGCAGGGCGCCTGAGCGGGGAGGCAGCGGGAGACAGCAGAGCCAGAGTAGGTGGCAAGGGGGGCCCAGACGCCGACACAAACAATCTGCTTCCCATAAACATGGGCGCCCACACCAGCCGGCCGCCACCCGGCGACTTCTGTGAGTTGGGAAGTGCGGGTATGTTTACTCGCACTCCCCCGTACCAGCTGGTATGCTGGGCACAGCTTCCCTCCCAGCTGCCTCAACAGCCGGCAGCTCCCAGCTCAGGGAGGGGGGAGTAAGCAGGGCCCCCTGGATCTTGCCTGCAGTTTCATTCACCTCAGGCTCAAAGCCCCCCCCCCCCCACCATGCTCTCTCATCAAGAGGACCCAGGGCCCTGAGATGGCTGGTGTCCATGAGAGTGTGCTGTACCAGAGTTGTCTCCCCTATTCTCTAAGGCTAACTGGAGGCTGGAACTATTCAGGAACTCTTGTCTTGAGTTCAGGCAACACATGTCCCTCTAGTGTGGTCTATGCTGCCCTTCTTCTATATTCCAGCTGCCTTCTCAGTAAGTGCTTCCCCTTGGGTTGTGGTTAGTGCCCAGGTATCTCAGCCCACCCAGAACTGATAGGTGCACATCACAGGTGGATACAGTTGCACGGCCTGTGCCCCACAGGCCCTGGGATGTGTAGGGCTCTTTGCCTCAGATTCTCTGGTCTGTGATCACCTTATCTGAGCACTGCTCAGCAGCAGCACCTGCAGGAGGTTATACATCATCTCCACGAGGTCACGCATCATCACCACAAGGTCAGGGCAGGTTCTTGTCTGTGAAAATGTCTCCATGGTTTTGCACCACCCACCCCATACTTGGTCTGAGTGTCTTGGATCAAAGAGTGGTAGATTGGAAATAAGGGCTCAAGTAGGCTGCTCCAGAAGAGGGCTTCACAAGCAGGCACCTTGGAGATGGAACATAGATGGATTTGGCCCTGCAGCATTTGCTTTTGAGGTACACAGGAATTTGCCCCATCCTGACGTGGGCAGGCAGGGTCACTGGAGTGTACCCCTTCCCAGCCTCCATGTGCTGGGCCATTTGGGATTGTCATCTCTGTGATAGGGAGACCCACCTCCAGATCAGATTTCTCTCTTATCCCCTGCCTGTCTCCAAAGCATGCCCTTGACCACCAAGGGCCAGAACTTAGGTTCTGCAAGCTTCACATAGGCCCATAGCCATGGGAATGCTGTTGTCTAATGATGGCAGACTAGAGTCCAGCCACTGTTCTGGTTGACTATAGTTGAATCCCTTCTCAACATTACTGACAGCTGAGCCAGTATACTCCCTGTGACAGGGAGTTCACTTCTTATATAGGTGATGCTTCCAGGCTTTGGGGGAATCCCTGAGTATAGGAAAGTTCCTCCTATTTCCCTGAGCTACAATTTGCCTCTCTGTTCACAGGAGCCATCAGAAAAGACCTCTCATTTTTGGAGCTGGGTGGACACCATATCCCTCTAGGACTATTCCATGAGATACTGGCTTAACACTGGAGGTATCACTCTAAGGCAGCCCTGCAGTAAATGGATAATCAGGGTTGCCAGAGTTTTAAAGTCGGTTTGAAAATTCATATTTGTTTCAAAAGAATAAAGGGTGACACCCAGGGACAGGACAGACCGAGGTCAGTACTCCTCTGTGGTGGGTGGGGGCAACTCCTCACAGAGGTAGGATCTGAATGGAACGAGCACAGGGAGGCGGGTACAGGCTGGCCCCAGCTCGGCTGGGAGGATTTGGTTTATTGTTTTGTGTTGGGTTTTGTGTCTTTTGAAAAACAAGAGATTGAGCCTTTTTATGACATGGATTTTACAGCGTAACGAGGCAGCGTAATTTCCCATTCTCAGCGGCAAGTGCACTTTTTACACTAATTGCATAATTAGACATAATGTACTAATTGCAGTAATGGATGACAGTCAACTAAACTTTAACTTTAAAAAAAGGGAGGCGTTGCTGGGGGTGGCAACAGGGGCTTCATGTCCCTGTGAGTTTTGTGAGGGAATCCTGCTAGCAAAAGCTCTTTGGAGCTGCCTTATAAGGCCACCAGACTCTTCTAACCTCATGTCAGGCAGATAGTCCTCCCTAGAGGCCCCCACTACCCTGCCACTTGGGTATCTACCTCCCTTCCCCTTTCCCCACAACAAGCCTCTCTACTGCCCCTGAGCTATCCATTAACGGTCCCTCTTCCCAGCCTTTGCACCTGGCATTTCTCCTGCCTAGAGTCCCTTATCCCCCATCTGCCCACATCTGGCAAACTCCTGCCCAGCCTTTCGGACCCTGTTCAGATGTCCTCTCCCCTGTGAAATCATCTCCGGTCTTTTTCTTTTCCCTTCTCCCACCCCCACAAGCAGGCCAGCCCCACTCCCAAGTGTCTCCTGCATGTCTCCCTCTGCTGCCACCTGTCTGCCATTAGCAGTTTGAATGGGCATCTGTCCCAGGAGGGCAGCAATGGGGTTTGGCCCATCTCTGCTGCCCCAGGCTCAAGATAGCCCCATTGACAGCCTATTGCCTAAAGGTGGAGTGCCCAGTAGGAATGTAAAAAGGTAGGGGTGGGGGGAGAACAATGCTATTAAGAGGCCACCAGCCTAGGAGGCCACTTCCTTGACCTGCTCCTGGTGGCCGCACCCCTGCTTCTCCATCATAGCCTCCTAACAGCTGCATAGCCTATGCAAGTCCAGCTTGTAATGGCCTGATTACCTTGTCTGTGATCTCCTCTAGACAGAATATTCATCCCAGCAATCCTTACCTGATATAATGGGAATTTTTTTTTTCTTTTTTGCGTTTTTTAGCCGGGCTGGGTTTGAACCCGCCACCTCCGGCATATGGGGCTGGTGCCCTAGTCCTTTGAGCCACAGGCACCGCCCATGATGGGAAATTTTTAACAACTGGACAACCACTGTCACAATATACAAACCCAGACTGTGACAAGATACCATATATAGCTAACAGTTGACCACCCCACCCTGGGATGGTGGCAGCATGGGCACAGCCATGTGGGTACCTAATGTGGCAGCTGGCAAATGGCAGCAGTTGAGGAACCATGTGACTGAGTAGCACATAACCCCCTCCCCGATTGTGTGCTTTAAGGGCTCAAGGAGTCCCTTGCCTTTCCTTATTGTAAGTCCTATACCAGGCAGTTGAGGAAAGGGCCCCACCACCTGCCTGGAGAGATCTCAGTCACACACAGTCTTATGCCTGGTGTATCCTTAGAGCAGCCAGATTAGGGTTTTTGTGCCCCCACTATGGGGCAGCCCCTCAGTCCCATCAGGAACTGGAATATAGGGCTCAAGGCTGGTTGGGGAAAGGGAGAGCCCTAGGGGGTACAGCCTGCCCTAGGTGTTCTCAGGGAGGCCCCATGCTCCAGCTACCCCACCAGTCCTCCAGCCCTCAAGAGGTATTAGCAGAGAATATGTCAATGTCCTTTGTTTTGGCTTGGCGCCTGTGGCTCAGTGGGCTAAGGCGCCAGCCATGTACACCTGAGCTGGCGGGTTCGAACCCAGCCCGGGCCCGCCAAACAACTACAATTGCAACCAAAAAATGGCCGGGCGTTGTGGTGGGCGCCTGTAGTCCCAGCTACTTGGGAGGTGGAGGCAAGAGACTTGCTTGAGCCCAGGAATTAGAGGTTGCTGTGAGCTGTGATGCCACCCCACTCTATCTAGGGTGACAGCTTGAGACTCTGTCTCCAAAAAAAAAAATGTCCTTTGTTTTTTTCATGCAGGCAGGAGACTGGGTAAGAAGCTTGGGATTCAGGGTGATGCAGGGCCCAGACTTGGCTTTGCTCGAATTGTCTAGGGTCCTTGAATTGATCACGGTTAGGCCTATACTTCCCTATCTCTTTGCTGGCCAGCTCAAATGTTCCCTGAGCCAACATGAGCTCCTTAGCCACCTACCCAGGATTGCCTGGCATATCCCCAGTGTGAGCGTAGCCCAATATGCAGCTGACCCCCACCTCCAACCCCAGACCCTATGACCAACCCTCCAGGTTGTTCCCTCCTCCGTGTGTGCTCATGTGGGTTGGGCCTGAGGAAGCCTGGCCTACTATCTCTAGACTGCTTGCTTCCCTCCCCATTAGAGGCTGGATAGCATGAGGGACTGCACAGTTAAAACCTCACCTAGCTGCTCCTTGTGAGACAAGGAAGAGACAGACACCAAGAGATGTGGCAAGAGCAACTGTAGAGCAGCTCATCACCCAGAGGTCATATCTTGAGGCAAGGCTCCCCCTACCCTTCCTATGCCCTACCCAGCTCCCCAGGCAGGGCAGCCAGGATGCTGGAGCACATAGATGAGCCCAAGCTGAGCCTGGACCTTTGAGGAGACAACCAGCAGCAGGGCTGAGCCAGTATTACATCTTTCAGATTTAATTTTCCAGACATGAGGGCCCATTCACTTTCACTGTGGAGAGGAGCCCTGTGTGTGTGCCTGATTTTACTTCCAGGGCTGGGTGGTTGGTTAGTCATTCAAGCTGGTCTTCCAGTCCTCTCTTTCTCTCTTCCAGAATGGCCCTTCTTCCTTTCAAGCCCATCAGCATCCCAGGTCATCCCTTATGTCTCCTTTCCAAAGGCCTCACCTTCAAGTTTAGGACTAAATACAGGGAACAGAACTGCACAGGAGTATGACCTAGAAGCAAGAATGTTGGATCAGACAAATTCAGTGACTTAAACTCTCTGGCCCTCAGTGTCCTATCTGCCAGATGGAGAAGATCAGAATGGACCCTCCCCAGAGGTCAATAGCCCTCTGTTGACTAACACTTAATGGCACACAAGGGCTATTCCTACAGCCTCCTTGGTTTCTCCTCCCTCTCTCTCCTTACTCTCTTTCTTTCCTCTCTCCTCTAACCTTTCCCCTAGCCCTGGGAAGGTTGAGTGCTGGCTCAGGTCTAGTCCCCACTTCTGCTGGCTTTGTGGGACTTTGCAGAATGTCCTCTTGCTGGGTCGCTGTATTAAGGCCTTTAGTCTCATATGGTAGCTGTCTCTGTGTTCCAGGCATGTTGGGGCTGGAATGTCAGCCCCCCTCTCAGGATAGAAGGGAGCTGTGGACAAGGCTGGTTCCTTTTGCTCCTGGCAGCATCCAGGCTTCCTGTTCAAGGTCACCATTCATGCAAGGGTCCTTCATGCTCACCACCTATTTGTGTGGAGCTGCTAGGGAAAGCTGGAAGCTGGGAAGAGGGCGTAGAGCCCCTAAGGAGGCTTCGGTACCCCCCCACCCCCGCCACAGGCCCTGTAAGTATATAGGCCAGAGGCTGGATGGATGCCCTCTTAACAAAAGTATGGCTATGGCTGAGAGAAGGCTGGGGTTGGAGCTAGCCCTAGGGGAGGGGAGTGATGAAGGAACAAGTTTCCATAACTAGGGGAGTGAGAGTGCCCTGTGGGAGGAGGGTACCCCAGGTGAGCAGTGGCCACATATACATGGTACAGAGTGAGGGGAACCAGAGACTCCTGGGAATAAGGGGCTCTAAACAGCCCCCTGAATTGTGCCTTCAGGCTTCAGCCACCCTACTCTGCCATAGTACCTGACCTCCCCCATACACCTACCTGGCTTTAGACTGCTGCCCTGTCCCACCCATCCTGGCACCCCTCTGTGAGCCAAAGCCACTGCCTCTCCCTCCTTGTAAGGGCTGGTGTGGAGCTATAGCACCTTAGGGCCCCCATTGCATTCCTCATTCACAGTGGGGCTGTGCTGCTGTGGGAGCTGCTGGCTTTTCCTAATTAACACTCTAGGCCAAGGACACCAGTGGGCATGCATCCTGCTGTGGTTCTTGAAGTCCTGCACTGGGTGTACCCTGACCTTTCATGACTTCCCAACTGGCCCTAGGGGCCAGGGCTAGAGGTTGGGGCTCAAGGAAAGGGGTGAGGTCTATGCTCTGGGGTTGCCCTGAGCTCTCCTGGGCTCCCTGCAGGGCCTGCAAATGGAAAGCACCCCCCAGGACCACATCAATGTGAAGACGACCTATCTCCCATGGTGGGACCATCTGCTAGACTATGTCACTTGGATCTCCCTGTGATTCAGGCCTCAACTCAAGGCCTACCCAGGAGACACAGGCAATTATAGCAGGTCCAGGAGAATGTTGAGAAGAGGGTAGACACTAGGGACTCGCTGTTCAGGGACTATTTCAGCTCAAGGACTCATTTGGAATTGGGGAATAGGCTTGGCTGGCAGTTGACCGGCCCCTGTACTTCTGGGATTCTGCCACCATCTCACCAGAAACCCCTTCCAGCCCATTCCACTCTTTGCTGTAGAGAGGATTAAGATAGATAGGGAAAGGTGGAACAGATGCAGAGATAGAAGGAGCCAAGGTATGGCAGTAGAAATCAGCATGGGCTGGGGACCCAGAGGCCTGCAGGCACATGGTTGGTCAGTGGACTGGAGGCCCAAACGTTGGCACCAGCAACTAGCAAAAGGGGCCATAGTGGGCCCTTGGGTAGAAGTGAAAACAGGAAATAATCTTGATAGGTGCTTTACCAGATTCCAAGAGCTCATACAGCTGCAGGTAGATATGGAGGAATCAGAACTAAGCCCGGCTGGCCCCAGAGCTCTGCTCTTGGTCATGGAATTGGACACAAACCCGATACTTTGACAGAGATAGAAAGAAGCTGTCTATGGCTGTGCTATATCAGTGGGGTCTTAGTGTTTAGGCTCCCCTGCTATCACCTCCAGGGCTGAGACTGAGACAGGGATTTGGTGGCCAAGGAAGGGATTGCCCAAGCAGGGAAAAATAGGGTAAGTTAGAGATGGGCAGACCCCAGGAGACCAAGGTTACCTGCTCAGGAATGAAGGCTGATGGCTTTGGACAGCACTAAGTGTATAGATCTAGCAGGGAGAAAATGGGGGCAGGGAAGGGAATAGGATTCCTTATGCAAAATTCTGGTGACCCTTAACAATAGCAGTAGCGGCTCGGCACCTGTGGCTCAGCGGGCTAAGGCGCCAGCCATGTACACCTGAGCTGGCAGGTTCGAATCCAGCCTAGGCCCGCCAAACAACAATGACTGTTGCAACCAAAAAATGGCCGGGTGTTGTGGCGGGCACCTGTAGTCCCAGCTACTTGGGAGGCAGAGGCAGGAGACTCGCTTGAGCCCAGGAATTGGAGGTTGCTGTGAGCTGTGATGCCACAGCACTCTATCCAGGGTGACAGCTTGA
>CAUYON010102192.1:0-18116 GCA_963573935.1 Arctocebus calabarensis | reverse complement strand
CACTTACAGTGCATCTTAGAAGGGTACAGGTGAAAATTACTAAATGTAGAATATAAATGTTTTCATATAGTGATTAAAAGGCCATGATGGCTATGTTAAACAGTTCAATGAAAATATTTCAGAATGTATATAAAGTCAGCATATTGTGCCCCATGATTGCACCAATGTACACAATTATAATTTAATAAAAATTTTAAAAAAATTATGCAAACTGTATACGTGTGACTAAACATGCCTTACAACTTGATTCTTGGGTAGTTCATTAAACGTTGCTTAGGGCGTCCTAAAACAGTTCATTAATTTATATTTGATTCCATCCGTTTCTGGCAAATCACATGCAGGGTTTAACAGGAGCTATGACAGCAAGTGAAGAGGCGGCGAACCCCTTCACGTCCCTGTGAGACAACGGAGTCTGAGGTGACCGCCAGCGCTTCCCCTCATGTTACTTCCAAAGTGCTCCCAGGACATCACGTTCACGGAGGTCATGTTCTCTTGATGTTCTCCCGTGACTTGTCCCAGGGGACAGGTAAGGCCATAAAGAAGAAAGGGAAAGGGACAGGCGGTAAAGAGGCGGTGCGGTCAAGGAGCGTGCGGTGTCTCAGTCTGGACATGCCTCTACGACATCTCCTCTGGGTGACCTCCGTGGACGTGCACCCCCAGGAGCTGCTGGCCTGGAGAGCCGAGGGTTGGCCTTCTCACCTCTGAGTCCCCCGTGAAGGTCTGACCTGTATTAATAGTCAGTCGCGTGTGCTGACGTGAAAGGAAGAAGGCGCCAACCACAGGAGGAAACCACAGGAGGAAGTCGAGGCCAGGCTTCACTCTGCACTCAGTAACGCCAGGGACTGCTTTACCGGCACCAAGAAGAGTAACTTGGATTATAGATTTGTTTTCCAACAAAGAAGGTAAGTGAATATTCAGGTTATTTACTATAAGGATTCTTGGTAGTCCATCCTGCTGTCAAGAGTCTCACAGGAATAGTCTTCTTACCAGCAAGGAAGATGAGGGGCTCCCTGACTTTCTATCTTTTCAGTCAAGCTTACATGTTACATGGACATGCAGAGATCCAATCAGTGCTTACTGCCATCAGAATGGTACACTGGCCCACAGCACTGTGCAATGCCAGGCCTCTGTCCACACTGGGCCACAGCACCATGCAATCCCAGGACACTGTCCACACTGGGCCACAGCACCGTGCGATCCCAGGACACTGTCCACACTGGGCCACAGCACCGTGCGATCCCAGGCCACTGTCCACACTGGCCCACAGCACTGTGCAAAGCCAGGCCTCTGTCCACACTGGCCCACAGCACCGTGTGATCCCAGGGTACAGTCCACACTGGGCCACAGCACCGTGCAATCCCAGGGCACTGTCCACACTGGCCCACAGCACTGTGCAATGCCAGGCCTCTGTCCACACTGGCCCACAGCACTGTGCAATGCCAGGCCTCTGTCCACACTGGCCCACAGCACTGTGCAATCCCAGGGTAAGGTCCACACTGGCCCACAGCACCGTGCGATCCCAGGGCACTGTCCACACTGGCCCAGAGTGCAATCCCAAGTCACTGTCCACACTGTCCTACAGTACTGCAAAGTAACTTCAGTGACAGTCATATCTACTGCTACCTTATAAAGCTTTAAGCTTTTTTGTATAATTTCTGTCAATGTTCTATTTCATACATATGGTATGTTATAAAATATATACATATTTGATAGAATTTATTCCAGGGGGAAAATATTAACATGTTTTATTCAAAGAATGATTTTATAATATCTGCTTAAAAAGACAATTAAAAACAAATGAAATTTTATACATCATTTATTCTATAATTAACATGGACTGGGAGCATTTGGAAGCAAGGTATTAAATAGAAATAATTGGAAATTGTTTGCTTTATCTTACAGCAACATTGCTGGACAAGCCTGCGTGTGTGGCACAAATAAGTCTGTTATTTAATTTCCTCCAATAGCTCAAACTCTATAAAAGACTACGAGGAACAAGAATAAAATTTTTTTTGGTGGGGGGAATGTTAAACTGTTGAGATATTATAAACTTATAAAGCCAGTTGATAACAGTATCAGAAAAGCCAAAGGAAAACACTGTAAAAACCCAGCTAGGGTTACCGGCTTTCACATCTGTCTCTGTTGGCTTTTAGAGTACTTATATTTAACTGCTTCTGAATGTACAGGTTAGTAAAAATCAGGTTGTACTGGGCTGAAGAAAATTATCATAGTATGTGAAGCAGCAGTTGAAAGTCTACAGGAGTAGAAATTCCTCGTGATTCACTTCTACAAATTACTGCATGGACCTTCATGATGCCCATATGGTCACTGATGAAAAGAAAAGTCAGTGAAATCTGGTCTTCCATGAAGTAACCAGCCCCAACAGTCATCTCATTCCTGCTTCACCCAACGGACTCTGGGAGGGGTGATGTGCCTCTTTCCTAAATAAGCCCAAGAGACCCGTCACACATCAGTTCAACCAAGGAATTCATGCAGTTGTGGGACAAACCTGTTTTCTAAAAAGTCATCTAATAGCTGTTTTTAGGCCCAAGATGAAATACAGGGTTAAAGAGATCTATGTCTAACCACAGAAGCATTTTAACAAATTCAACTTTTTATCTTAGAGACATCGACACACATACGCCCACTGAACTCGGTAACAGCAAAAATCTCAGAACATAATTTCTGGCCTTTATTCCTTTACAATCATGTACAAAGGGAGGCACAATGCTTTCCTGAATGGGAAAGCTGTTAGAGAGTCAAGTGCTCTAAGCTCTCCCGCTGCACGGCATTCTCATTCTGCATCTGTATTTCCTGTTCGCTAGTGGCAGAATACTAATTTCAACTAATTTAAATGAACGCTCCACATTTATGTGGCCCTCTCGTTTTATTTAAACAAAAACTGGAGATAAGGAGCAAAGAAGGGATGGCCCACGAGACAGCTCAACCCCAGCTTTGCATTATTTAACAGAGGGTTATTAGCTCTGCATGGTGACCATGTTTTTCCTCCGATGTTAACCATTTTTTCCCTCTAAAGTTTCTGAATTCTGATCAGAGCCGTTACTACAGTTTCTAACTTTGTCCCCTCTTTTGCTGGCTTTCACAGGCCCCTTATTAAAGCCTGGGAAGGCTTCCTATCTGGTGCTCTGCCAGACACTGTCCTTCGGACACAATGCACTCAGGTTATTAGCGTGATGGGCATCACTCAGCAAGCTGTCTCATACAATTCCACTGATCATCATCTAGTGAGGCTGAATTGCCGCCTTGCCCATGGCTTTTAGATTTATATAATTAACCAAAATTAGCTTGATGTTTAAAACACAATGCCAGCCTACTCATTTATTTTTGGAAGTACACTTTAGCGGACACAATGAGTGGGCTAATTTGGAATTGCCAACTTAAAACTGTCAAAGTTTTCCTGTAAAATTACTATACTTAAAAAAAATCCAAATTCTATTAAGGTGAATGCCATTAAAAGAAAACTATGTGATAAAACAATTAGGTAATATATTATTTTCATTTTAGTTCACTATTACATTTAACCAAGTTATATTTCACACAATACCTTGGTTATGTGTTGTAAATATTATAGTTATTGCTGGAAAAGTGTATAATGGTTTTGGTTACACAGCCCTACAAAACCGTAGCATGCACAAATAATGTGCATACCCTATCATTCAGAAGTTCTTAGTGTAAGAAAAACATTTAAAACCGCTCACTGCATAACCTTGTGGTAGAGCTTAAGGTATTTATTTTCCTAAACTCCCTTTGTTTGTATTGTATCAAATTTACCTTTATAATGAGTCACGAAAACATTTGATCAACTATATTTTTCATAAAGGGATTAAACAACAGAAAACTAAAAAGATTTCCATGAATCATTTCCATGAAAAAAGTCTGTAAATAGAACACAGAAAAGCTGAAATTAAAACCCAGCTCTTGTGATTCCTATTTCTAGTTCCATTAACATCACTATACAAGTGATATAAATTTTAGAGTTTGCCAGACCTTGTTTTGAATAATTTTAAGCAAATTCAAACTGCTTTGTAGCTCAGTTTCTTTCTTATCAAAAGAAATACACTATCTCGTAAGTATCAAGCAATACTAATATCTAAATTATGTGTATAGTATGAAGTATATACCTGATATAAAATAGGTATTCTGGGCTCAGCACCCATTGATCAGTAGTTAGGGCACTGGCCACATCCACTGGGGCTGGAGGGTTCGATGCTGGCCTGGGCCTGCTAAACAACGACAACTACAGCAAAAAAGTGGCCAGGCATTGTGGCAGACATGGGTAGTCCCAGATACTTGGGAAGCTGAGGTAGGAGAATCGCTTAAGCCTGAAAGTTTGAGGTTGCTGTGAGCTGTGATGCCACAGCACTCTACCGTGGGCCGATATAGGGAGACTCTGTCTAAAAAAAAAAAAAAAAAAAAATAGGTAGTCTGTAAATTTTCACTCATAATTCATCCATTTTTAAATTCATTCAGCCGATAGTAATTCCCTATGCCCAGATGCCTGCGAGGCACTGTTTGAAGAGCCTCTGCCCTCACGGAGCTGTCATTCTAGAAAGTATCAGGGAAGAGTTTGATGGCAGAAATGCCAACAAGTGGCCCCTCTGTCAACCTGCCTTTGCCCCACCATTAGCACAGGGGGACTGGGCACCAGTCTTCTTCATTTCTGCCCCGTCTTCTAGTCTCAACCATCTATGATTTAAATACTGTATTTCAAATCGTGCCAAACATAGTTTAGTCAGGAATAGAGATGGGAGTGACTTAGGGAAAACAGGTCACTCAGTCATGCCTACATCAGAGCAGCTGTCTCTATTTTATCAGTTTTATGCCTTCTAATTAATACAGACTCCAGTGTAAGATTCTAGTGTGCATAATTTCACAGCTAAAAGAATGTTTGGAGGGGGAAAAAAATACACCAATTTAAAGTATGCCCCATTCTTTTTTTTTGCAATTTTTGGCCAGGGCTGGGTTTGAACCCCCCACCTCCGACATATGGGGCCGGTCCCCTACTCCTTTGAGCCACAGGCACCTCCCAGTATGCCCCATTCTTTAAAAAGCTGATACACCGAAAAAAGAAATGTGGGTGGGGCAGGAGAATCTAATGTATTAAAAGAACCTAATGAGATACAAAAACCAAGTGGCATACATATGATTCTTGACTAGATCCTGGTTTGAACAAGTCAGCTAGAAGAAGGCATTTTTGAGGCGCTTAAGGAAAATTTAAATATGAACTAGACAGGTAATATTATTCATTTTATTAGGAATCAATCACAAGTATATGTTTTGTGATAAAATAGGATTAAAAAGAGATGACTACTGAAATATTAAGAAGTAAAAAGGCCATGATGTCTATAATTTTACTTTTGATATTTACAGCCCCAAATGTTCATGATATAAAATGATAGCCAATAATTAAATATTAGTGATGTGTACATTATATATTTCTCTTGACTTGCTGTACTTTTGATTTCTTTGTAATAAAAAGTTTTTAAAAAATATGACATGTTCAACATCTGTGGGTTTTCACAAGGCTTCATAGGCCTTAAAACGTCAACTACACAATTTAAAACTATATAAGTTGTTACTAAAAATTATATAACAAATTATAACATTTAAAAACTATTACATTGAAGCTCAGGCCTGTATGGTCTTCGTTTTTGCTTCTCTTTATGTGGTGACTCACATTCATAGTTTTGTGTACATTGAACCATCCTTGCATCCTTAGGGTGAAATTCACCTGGCTGTGGCAGATTATCTTTTAAATGTGTTTCTGAATTTGCTTTCCTAGGATTTTTTTTAGAATTTTTACATCTCTATTCATAAAGGATATTGGTCCATATTTTCTTTTTTTGTTCTTGTCTGCAATCCCAGCACTTTAGGAGGCCCAGGTGGGAAGATTGCTTGAGGGCAAGAGTTCAAACTAGCCTGGGCAGCATAGCAAGACCTCATTTCTAACAACAATTTAAAAAATTAGCCAGGTGTTGTAGCTGGCACCTGTGGTTCCAGCTACTTGAGTGGCCAAGGCAGTAGGATCTCTTGAACCCACAAGTTTAGGCTTCAGTGGGCTATGATTGCAAGGCTGTACTTCAACTTGGTTGACCGAGTGAGATATCATCTCTTAAAAAACAATTCAAAATGACTCACTAACAATCATAAAGAAAACATTTGATGTTCCAGTCCATTCAGGCCACTATAACAAAATACCTTAGACTGGGTAACTTATAGACAACAGAACTAATCCTGCCCCTGGAGTGCTGGGCTGGATTGAAAGACTCATTTTTTAATAGATACAGCAAAAGTTACGAGATGTCATTCTGGATATGAAATTAGAAAAGATGGCAACTTCCTAACTCTCTCTCTGTCTTTCCTTTGGTTTTCATGCTCTGATAAGGGGAGCTGCAAGCTGCCCTATGGAGTAGCTCAGGTGGCAAACAACAACAGTCTATGAGGAACTGAAGCCTACAGAGCGCTGAGCCTTGCCGACATGAATATGCATGAAATAGATCCTTCTGCAGTGGAGCCTTGAGACAAATGCAGCTTGTGGGAGTCCCTAGGTTTGTTTGCTGGGGCTGCCATAACAAAAGTACCACAGACCGGGTGGCTTAACCAACAGAAATTTATTTCTCACACTTCTGAAGCTAGATTTCCAAGATGAACACATGGGCAGGGTTGTTTTTTCTGGAACCTCTCTCTCTGTCTTCTTGAGGATGGCTGCTTCCTCTCTACGCCCTAGGACGTAGCCTTCCTCTGTACATAAAGGATGTGCCCGTTGGCTTCCTCTCTTATCCAGACACCACCCACACTACCTTAGGGCTTACCCCAAGAGCTTCATTTTAAATGAATTATCTCTTAAAAGATTTTAGTCGGAATGTCAAAATATGAACTTGGGGCTGGGAGCCAGGGGAAGGGGAAGGATCACAATCCAGCCCATGACAGATCTTAAAGTGAAACACCTAGCTAAGTAGCTCTTGGATTCCTGAACTGCAGAAGATGAGAGCTAAGAAATGTTGTTTCAAGCCACTAAGTTTTGGGGTAATTTATTATGCAACAACAGAAAACTAACATACTAGGTAAAATAGTTACCACCATTCACCATCTGGGCCCAGTAAAAAACTTTATTAAAACTTTTTATATGAATTTAAACATAGTAAACCCAAATTTTTATTCCATATTTTCCTGGTTATACATGCCTGAAATGGTCAGTGTCCCTTGAATGCAAATAATTGCTTAACAACTGTCATACAGAAACCTGGAACGTATCCATCTCGTAAACACCAATTCCAGATTTCAAATATTCCTTTAATAGGTTCTAGTTTATTATTACTTCTAATTACTTCTTACCCTTTTACCATGAAAATGTTTAGAAAGATCTGAAGTTTGTCAGTTGAAAGAAGAGATAGTCATTTATATTTGCAAAATATTTTCATTTTTAGATTTATAATCACCCATTAGAATGAGCAATCTAATGATTTCTCATGGTATCATCTACTTCCTTCTATTTGCCTTTATCTACAAACCTGCCTTCAGCCCTTGTCCACTTATCAAGTAAATTAGCATTTTTATTGCAAGATAGTACACAAAGCACGTGAGCACTGTAGACTGACATCTACTCTTGATTTCATTTGTTACTTAAAATAAATGATCCACATTATTTAAAGGCCCCCAAATAGTCTCTCTTTCCATTCTGATTTCATTTCCCCCTTGCTAATTACAAACCTGTAACTAGATTCTGACCTAGTTTTTTTTTCTAAACATTCCAAGAAGGCCTTTGCCACTTAAACCATTATGTCAAAGATTTCTACTTTGCTATGTAAGGCAAAAATTATGAACATCCCAAATTTAGCCTTTTGACACACAATTTTCTAAAAACATCTTTGTGCTTACATTTTAGGAGATAAAAATCCATCTTAGAGAATTGCTTTGTACGCTATTTTTAAAAATCTATTGTATGTATTGATTTTAATTTGGAGTTTGACAAAACATATCAATATTTTAGTATATTATTAAACATTACTCAATGAAATCCAATTCTTGCCCGCTAGCATTACCTTTCATTCTGTTCCCAACAATATTTACATATAGTGAAGAGATTCTGCATAGCTTTTTCTCTTTGATCATTTCATTATAATGTAAATGATATGTAGTTACTTTAATTTCTGACGTTTCAAAACACTGAGTTTCCCATTGAGCAAACTGTGCAGAAATGTTGCCATTGTCAACTTCACTTTCATTTCCTTATATTAATGTGTAAAGGTTCCTTAACTTCCAATGGATCATGTTCCAATAAACATCATAGGTTGAAAATATTATAAGTTGAAAATGCATTTAGTACACCTAACCTACTGACCATCTAGCTTAGCCTAGCTGACCTAAAACATGCTCAGAGCATTTACAGTAGCCTACCGCTGGGCAAAATCACCAGACACAAAGCCTATTTTATAATAAAGGGTAGAATATCTCATGTAATTCATTGAATACTATACCGAAAGTCAGAAACAGAATGGCTGCTTGGTTACTTAAAGTACAGTTTCTACGGAATGTTTATCACTTTTGCACCAAATTTTAAATTGAACCACTTTAAGTCGTGGACTGTTGGATTTTTTTTTTTTTTAATTTGAAGTTGCCTTAATTTTCTTTAATATGCTTTCCTAGTATGTCTTACATTTGTAGTTTTCCAAATTTTTCTCCTTTTAGTCTTCTTTACACTTGATTACCACTATCTCTGGATATAATTTACAGCACAGAGTGGATAAACATAGAATACATTTACACACATAGAATCAGCTATCATCCTGACATTTTTTTGTAAGAAATCGATTTTCTGGTTCTAGATTTTCCTCTTAAGGTTTTTCATTTATTTATTTTTTATTTTTTTAAAGACAAGGTCTCGCTCTGTTGCCCTGGCTGGAATGCGGTGGTGTGATCATAACTCACTGCAGCCTTGGCACAAGTGATCTTCCCACCTGAAGAGCCAGGACTACAGGTATGCACCTGGCTAATTTTTAAAGTTTTTCTTTTCTTTTTTTTTTTGTAGAGGGGATCTCAGACTGTTGCCTATACTGGTCTCAAACTCCTCAAGTATTCCTCCCACTTTGACCTTTCAAGCTGCTAGGGGTTAAAGCATGAGCCACCATGCCTGGTCTTATATCTTAAGGTTTCTTACTTGAAATGTTGTCTGACACTTTTAATGCCCATTAAATATTTGTTGCTTTATATAATTATAAGAAGAAAAACAAACTACAATATTATCGCTAAAACTTTTATTATAATACATCACAAAAAGGGACCTTAATGAGAAAATTCTACAGCATTTTGTACAGAATTTTGCTATAATGATTTCTAAAGTTGGAATGTAAAGACCTGTACATCAAAGCAAGCCGGTCCTTCTTAGTCCCCTGTATGGCAATAGTTCCAGACCAAAGTGATCCTTTGCAGGTTGGTGGCCAGGGTATGAAATTTCTCTCATATTGTGGCTTGAAGTGTGGGTGAGGGATCAGAATATTAAAAATTTTAGTAAAGCCTTAAAAAAAGTAAAACAGCTGAATACTTGACTACCTCCCAACTATAGCTGTCAAAGGCTTTTAGATGACTCAGGGCTATCACTAGAAACTAGGCAACAGAACCAGCAATAATTCTGATGTGACAGGTTAAAGTCTACAGAAAAATTGGATTTGACAGATAACATTTTAGAATGTATATATTCTGCATACTTTGTTAAACAAGCAAAGTATACCCACTGTTTTCTGGAAACGAGGGCTGTGATGAGGAAGGGGGCCAGAGAGATGATATCAACAGCTGCACAGAAAACTGAAATATATATTGATTTTAGAGCTTTTGAAAGAATGCAAGATATGAAACAAGGTTAACAATTAACTTCCTGGTTAGAAGACCTTGAAAAAAAATCTCCAAGTAAGAACATTTGAGCTCATGGAAAGCATTTCCCCTCTCCCCCCCTTTTTTTTTTTACTTAATTTAAAATTATGATGAGGAGAGTTTCATGCCCTTTTCCAAAAACTACAAAATAATATGTAGCCATCAATAATATCAGAACATTGACCACAGGCAAAATCAAACGAGATATAAATACTTCTCAAGAAAAGCTAAGTCACTGTGTCACCATTCATTCAGGAGATGAAATCCCGCACTTTGGCACGTGCAGGGAAATGATTTTGTTATGGTAGTCCTCGGACCAAATTCAGATCAGAATTAGCCAGATGAAAGGGTCTTTAATCAGATTGTGACTCTTTCAGGACGCAGCGGTGATCCTGCCGCCTTGTGGATGGCATCATCGACGCTAAGGTTGGTTCAGTGTGGCTGCCTCCCACCTCTTCCCATCTGTCACTGACTGGAAATGCTTTAACCACAGTAGACGCACACCAAAAACATTGAAACTGTAAGTTGTCTTCCTATGATCACAACGAGGCTTGTCTTCACTATGAAAGAGCTTCATTCTATGGGAGGGCTTTCTCTGTCTCCCTTAAACCCCTGAGGGTCTGCCTACCGATGTCGTCCGTTTCTGAGGTAGAGGAGAAGATGAAGAGCCAAGTGCTGGCCACCGGATTTGCTCCCTGCCCCTGATGGGGTAAGAGGTCAGTTTGGTGAGCTACCTGCTCGATATCATTCCAGATTTCCAGAAGTGATGGTTACAAAAGTCCTCCTGTAAACAAAATTTGCCACCCACCAGTGACCTATTTATACATAACCCTGGCTTGCTGGGTGCTGCTGACCTACTCCCTGCATCAGAGCAAAAGTCACCCCATGAGAACAGGGCCTATCTTCCACGCAAACTCAATAAAGGTGGTCTTTAGTGCTCACAGGCCCTCTTCTCAACATACCTTTCTTCCTGATCAGGGATTTGGCCCTAACTGGTTACTCTTAGGTACCTGCACACTCATTCAAAAACTGATCCCGTGAGTTACTGGAAGTTATAAGCACCAGGTCTATGGGGGAGAAAAAGAGCTAGATTCAAATTGAAGTTTTCCACTTAGGAATGTGATCTCAAATTAAATATGTACTGCCTCAGAGCCGCAGTCTTCTCATCTGCAAAAATGGGATAGTATTTGCTTCCCAGCTGTTCACAGGACCGTTTAGCACAGTACCAGGAGCATGATCAATGCTCCATGCTAATCCCTAAGTGTGCTAAATTTGGATAAGTACATGGTAGTTCTCCCCTTTAGTTTCAATAAATCTCAAGTGACCCCCTCTAATTTCATCTATATTACACATGATGACATTTACACATCATTTGTTTTTCTATATGTGGAAAACCTAAGTGTTGCTGTTTTTAACAGTATATGTAAATTATCTGGAAATATCTTAACCATATCATTATCCATTCCTTCGTCAAACAATCCTTTTTCTGTTTTCTACTGTAACTCAATGCAACTACCTCAACTGTGGATAATCTAAATTTCAATCCAATTTATTATAGTACCTGAACCTTATTTTAGCTCAAAAACTCCTTTTAGAGTTCCTCATTGTTATAAAAGGCCTGTTGCTTTCTAATACCATTTATCAAACGGTGATAGAAGAAACATTCTCAGATTATTTAAATATTGGCAAAAATATGAAATATTTAAAAGTCGAATTAAAAATACCCACAAAGTAATGAAAACTACCAAAGATAAAAGAGAGAGGGAAGATCATTCAATTTTACCTGACTTTAGAAAGTCTACCAAATTAAAGTGTTTTCTTTGAAATATGATGTATCATCAGATCATTTTTTTCTGGAGCTCAATATTTAAGATATGCTGATGTAACAAGAAGAAACTATAGAAAAATTAAGAAAACATAATGAATTCGATGTACATTTAAGTATGAAAATAATCACTGTCCTAAATAAAGTCCAAAAGCCACAGCCGGCCTGAGAACCCTCAGAATCGGGCTCTCTTGGCAGCACCCAACTGCCCCTCCATCCCCGGGTGGCGTCCCTGTGCACTCCCTGTACCCTGGAGACTGAAAGCACAGACATGTCTGACACGTCTGCCTCTCTTCTCCATGCCATCCCCTCCATCTAGAGGGGACTTCTCCTGCCATCTCCCTGCCTCTGGCCAACACCTCTAGACGTTTTCTAAAATGATGTGCCATGAAGTGCTCTCTCTTCCCTCACCTTCTCTGCTTGACATTACTGTCAATTTGGCTGACACAAGTCTACTCCCCTCATTAGACAAGTAGCTCAGTAAGGACAGGAATTAGTTCACATTGACTAATTCATCTCATGTCCCCACAGCCCCAGCAGAGGCACTTGTGCAAAGCAGCAATGGAGGCCTCCGAAAGGGACTTAACAGTGGCAGCTGCAGTAGTCCTGGCTCGCCAGGCCTCTTTGTCATCTCCAGACCACTCAGAACATGCGTGGACTCCAGCCCAAGAGAAGATTTAACAGTGTATTTTTTTATTATAGAATCAACCCGTTTCATCCAGAAATACATCAAAAACAGAACACATAAGACAATTTTATTCAAGTTAATACTTTTCTTGAAGCAGAAAAAAGCCTTAAATAAGAACTAAGGGCAAAGGAAAAGTTAAAAAAAGCCAAGTACAGTGACTCAAGCCTATAATCCCAGTACTCTGGGAGACCAAGTCGGGAGGATTGCTGAAGGCCACGAGTTTAAGACCATCCTCGGCAATATAGTGATACCCCATCTCTATAATAAATAAAAAAAAGAAATCAACCAGATGTGGCAGCATGTGCCTATAGTCCCAGGTATTCAGGAGGCTAAGATGAGAGGATTGCTTGAGCCCAGGAGATTGAGGCTGCAGTAAGCTGTGATCATACCATTGCACTCCAGCTTGGGCAAAAATGTGAGATCCCACTGCTTTAAAAAAAAAAGAAAAAGGAGAGAAGAGGAAAGAAAAGTGGTAGAAAAAGAAAGGAAGAGAGGGAGAGTGGGAGAGAAGGGGAGGAGAGGGGAGAAGGGAGGGACAGGGAAAGGCAGGGAGAGAGAAAGAAAGAAAAAGAAACAAAAAACGGAGTAGGGATGGATGATCAAGTTGGGGCTGGGCAGACCCAGGATGGGCTTAGGAAGACCACAAAACACCTTAGTTTACTCACATCCTCCTTATGTTAATCATCGAAGCATGTATTTATCTAACATCAATTGTTTTAAAAGACTATTCTGAAGGATGAAATATTATTTTGTTATTGTCAGGTAACTTCTCTGTGCTCTTGCACCACTTAAAGATGGTACCACATTTCTAGGAATTGACCCCCAAAAAGCAGTATTCGTGATTTTTCTTTAAGATTTATAAAAGATTCTGGATTAGGAAAACAAGGAAACAAGTAATATTTTATTTTGCCCCATTATATTCAACAGTGAAAGAGAACACTAATTAGAATTTTTTATTTGTTTTCTTTCTTCACACTGACACATTATATCTTTCATAAACACATAATCATTGAAACCAAATGACTTCGTTCTTATGAAAACTGGTTTGTTTTTAATGATTCATTGTCTTTATAGCTTCAATCTGCTCAGTAACGATCTGACCAATTAAAAAAACACATGTGCCTGTAACATAAATGGCACATAGGAGAAAGCTTTCTAGTGGGAAAACTAAAAGGGCTCTGAATTAGCTGCCCTTTGGATGCACAGAAACAACTGACCAGTAGGATAAATGGTTTTAGTGTGGCCATGATGTTAAACAATCAAAGCATTAGACTAAAAATACGCAAAACGTAACTTCACAATCTTGACAATGTATTGGTTAAAATGATAAATACCAAAATTTTAAGTGACATTAAAGGCAATGATCACAGCCAGCTTTCACATTCTTGTAATAAGACTTTTTTTGTTGTTTTGCAATGTAATAGAAGACTAGATAACACCTAAATATTTATTTATACAGGCACTGCCCAGGAGAGCGGCCATAATTAATAAAATGTAAAACTCAGTTTCTTAGTTACACTCACCCCATTTCAACAACCACATGCTACTAGTGGCTGTCAAGTTGAAGTGCACAGAATCATTATTTCCCTCACCACAAAAACTTCTTTTGGATATTGCTGGTAGACAGACAACCGCAGCAGCAAACAATTGTTTACAAATGAATGAATCAATGAAGGAATGACTTAGCAAATGAATAAACCTATTAAAAACTTAAATTATTACATGAAATGTAAGGAAGGCTCATAATTGCCCAATTATCTTTCATTATCATTTATCCTTAATCATTATGGCCTTTGTTCAATTTCTCCACTTTAACCAATGAACAAAAATACCTGTGCATATTTGAAAAGAGCCTATGTTTTCTAATTTTAAAAAATGCCAAACACATAGGTATAATGAGTAATTCATAGCATAAAATGAACTTGAAATTCTTTTAAAATCTAGCTATATATTTATGAATCACACACTATGCGTTTACTAGGGTGGCTAAAATAAAAAAAAGATAAATGATACAAAATTTTGGTGAGAATGTGAAGAAAGGAATATTTAGGTATTAGGAAATATTGGTAGGAAACTGGTAGGAAATATTTTGGTATCCTTATTTTAGAAAAGTGCCCAGCAGTTTCTTTTGAGACTAAACACAGACTGCCCCTCCTAGATATTTTCCTGATAAAATGAATACATGTCTACATAAAGACTTATAGCAGAATATTCAAAGAAGTAGCCTATCCACAATAAGAAAGTGTGGCATATTCAGACCACAGAGTACTCCGTAGCAATAAAAAAGAACAATTTTATACAGGACACAAATAAATCTTAAACACATATGGTAAGTAAAAGAAGAACATACTGTATGTTTTCACTGATCTAAACTCTCAAACACACAAAAGTAACACACAATAAAACACAGCAAAACAAAATCCACACCAGTGACAGCCTCTGCAAGAGAAAGCGACAAGGAAGACTGAGCTGATGGGAATCTGTTATACTCTAATTATTAGTTTTAGAATTTACAGGTTTTAGTTTTCAACCAAAATAAAGAAAAGTCATAAAATAAGAGCAAACTGCTAATTTAGTTTCCTCTTTACCAGCAAAGGCACTGCTAATTTAGAAATCAATCCGAGGCACTCTAATATGGCAAAATACCACATGACTTGGGAGGATGTCTTAGAACACACAGCAAAGTAGTGACCCAAGTTTGTCTTCCCCAGAACAATAACAACTAATAAGAGACCTTAACAGTCTCTCCTCACCCACTGCTAAGGGGCTCATCAGGCATAAGAATTCTAGTCACTCTGTTGCAGAGAAGTGACAAATGCTATGGCAAATATGCTATATCTTCCGTAACTGAAGGCTTTCATATATAAAACTGGTATCTCATGAATAAGATATCTGTATACAGTTTTCTATGTTCTTTACCATCTCCAGCAGTTCCTGAGTGGTCAATGAAATGACATAATTAAAAAAACTCCTCATTTGCAAAATAATGGGAAAGCCAGCCACTCTAGAGCATTTTGAGTATTATAGGAATAATGAAAGGTTCTGGTACCTATACACTGGAAAGGAAGTATGAAATCATTCACTTTCCATCTTAATTAATCCACATTTTTGCTTTGCTTTTTCCTCAGTTTTTGCTCTAGATCAAATATCCTCTGGGTATACAAAGAAATAGAAAACTTTGTTTCCTCGCTAGAAAGCGCAGTCTTCCTTTAGGCCAGGAAAGAAAGCAAGCAGCGAGAGAGAAGGAGCCTTTCACAGGCGAAGGGAGGAGCCGCTTCTCCCACAGACCTGATCCCAGGTGGGGGCTCCGGGTCCAGGTCCTACCTGCCGCCTGCCCACACTGCAGGCCAGGACACCAAGGAGGCGCGGCACCACACCGCAGAGCTCAGAGTCCCCGCAGCATCTCCCAACTACACCTTCCTTGCTTAAAACAATTAAAAACAAATCACAGCCTGTGAAACTCCTCTGAAAACCTAAACATTCAGAAAAGGCGATGTCGTTGGAGAACTTTAGGACAAACTCCTTGAGTAGTTGTGTACATAACTGACTTCACGCATGTGACTTGGGCAAAGTTGAGACTCGCAGGTGTTAGCCCAGTTTGAGAAAAGCAGCATTGAAGAAACGTCGCTCCTATTCCAACAGGTGAAGATCATCTCAGGAATAGGAATGTCTCAGAGAAAGTCACAGCAGTTACAGATTCAATACGTGCCCTGGCTATGGCGACGGCTGCTCCCAGCGTCCTCAAGAGAGAGGCTTGCAGGAGCTAGAAGGCCATGCCAAGGATTCTGAGGCTAGACTCATGAGGTGGACAAAAGTTGATGCTATTTTAAAATGAAATAGTCTGCGACAGACATCTGGCCAAACAATGTGTGCCATACACAATGCCTTACATTTGCCTGCATAGTGCTGTGCTGCTTAATACCTTTCATAAACCAAAGGACACTTCAGCAGGGTATCAGGAACTGTGACAGGCAATCTCACCTATATTTTCCAAAAAGAAATGGAAATAAGTACCCAGAGAGGCAAAGGTAGAATAAGGGCTCCGATGCACCACTTTTTTGGGACTCATTGTATCCCTGGGTTATGAATTATTACGCAGACTTTACAGCTCTATTAAGCTTCCTTGAAATAAAGGACTGTCCTGTTCATTTTTGAATCCACCCCCTATTTCACCTTCTCCAACTGAGTGAATTTTCAAATGAATCACTTGAAAATTTACCACTCCTATATCTGAGGATAAGTCTGCCAAGTCTATTCTTCCAACGTATCCTAAACTTGAAAATACTAAACTACCATAAACCAGACACATTTTTTTCCTGTCTTAGTAAATCATAAATGTTTATTTTTATAACACAACAGACTACAAAGCAGCAGAGTCTGAATCCTCCTTTGGGAACGCACAGAACATATTTTCAATATTGTCTCTCATCGCTCATTTGTGAACTGGGAAGGATAATATTAAATGTTTAAGTCCCCCAAATAAGAAAACACACATTAACGAAGGAAGTTTCTATTTTCCAGTAAGTTCTAACAGATGGCTTCCAAACATACACCATGGAGTTAAATGCATAATTTCACCCTATAAATGTGCTGTACAACATTAAAAATAGATTATAGCACATATATCTTATGGGGCAAATGAAATGATAAAAGGAATTTTATAGTGAATAAACTCATAGTTAAGAGATAATTCTTGTTTACAACTACATGTTTCTTGAGAATTAATGGATTAAGTGGGACAGATGAATAAATAACACTTAAGACTATTTCCTTAATTTCCATCTTAATATCTTAACACAGTATAATAGGAAGGGCTTTCTCGTTAACATGAATATTTTTTGTGACAGTTTAGCATTTTTAATTTAAAATTTTTTCTATTTCTACCACACTCATAAGAAACTAAGTTATATTCAAACAATAAGAGCTCATCCTGATGTTAGTCTGTATTAGGTACAAAATGCACAAAGATAAAGATTGGCAAAGACAAACGATGACTATCTTTGGAAAAGTTTTCTACTTCAGTTGGTTTTCTCTGGTGAATTCTGTCTTGCACCTGTCATTTTGGATGACTTCAGATCTATCTTACTATAGCAGTTAAAATGTGTTTGTGCTACAAGGTGAAAATGAAATGGGGAGCTAAGGAAATCAATCAGTTATTCTATATTATACTTCTGTTACACGTTATAATTTTCACATAACTGCTTAGAAACATGAACTCACAGGTTCACATGAGGATCAAATGAAACTGGTAGGCTATAATCAACAAATAAAGGACTCAGATAACATGAGAGATGTGTGTACGGCACAGGGTACTAAAATCTCTTTTATATCTAAATAACATGAAATTGTACTTTGTGAATGGCTTTACAGACAAAACCAAACATGACAGTTCATAATTATATTTGTTTAACATACATCTAAAGGTGGTGCAACCACTACTTTGGGGTAGTTGGGAATTATTTATAGCAAGCTTCTTCCACCAAGGGAAGAGTAAAGTCAGAAAATGATGAACATGTTTTCTGAGGATGATGGGTTCTACTTAATGAAGGAAATTGTTTTAAATAAGTTTATGTATGGAATAAAGTCAAGCTCTGCATCACCGAAGGAAAGAGCACTGGAAGAGACTCCCAAAGAAAAAAGAAAAAGAAATTTTAGGATTGACACACAGGAGAAGTAGAGAGGTGGGGGGGGGGGGGGGGGGGGGGCGGGGGGGGG
>CAUYON010102189.1:0-38981 GCA_963573935.1 Arctocebus calabarensis | reverse complement strand
CGCTGTGGCGGGCGCCTGTAGTCCCAGCTACTAGGGAGGCTGAGGCAAGAGAATCGCTTAAGCCCAAGAGCTGGAGGTTGCTGTGAGCAGTGTGACGCCACGGCACTCTACCCAGGGCGCTAAAGTGAGACTCTGTCTCTACAAAAAAAAAAAAAATTATTTTTTATTTTATTTTATTTTATTTTTGTAGAGTCAGCATCTCACTTTATCGCCCTCGGTAGAGTGCTGTGGCGTCACACAGCTCACAGCAACCTCCAACTCCTGGGCGTAGGCAATTCTCTTGCCTCAGCCTCCTGAGTACCTGGGACTACAGGTGCCCACCACAATGCCTGGCTGTTTTTTTGTTGCAGTTTGGCCAGGGCCGGTTTCGAACCCACCACCCTCAGCATATGGGGCCGGTGCCCTACTCACTGAGCCATAGGTGCGGCCCACCTTTTGTATTTTTTGTTCTTTTGGTTTCTTTTATATTTTGAGACAGAGTCTCACTCTGTCGCCCCTGATTAAGTGCCATGGTGTCATAGCTCAAAGCAACCTCAAACTCTTGGGCTCAAGTGATTCTCTTATCACAGCCTCCCAAGTAGCTGGGACTACAGAAGGTCACCACAACACCTCGCTGTTTTTTTTTTTTTTTTAGAGATGAGGTCTTGCTCTTACTCAGGCTGGTCTCAAACTCCTGAGCTCAAGCAATCCACCCGCATCGCCCTCCCAGAGTGCTAGGATTACAGGAGTAAGCCATTGCTCCTGGCCTGCTGACACCTTTTGACTGTTAAAGACTGGGATGAGTCTGAGGGGTAGGGCAGGGGTTAAACATTGAACCTGGGCTTGTAGCCGGGGGCCCAGGGGGAGTGGCTGAGGGGCTGAAGGCTGGGAGACTTCACTTAGCCATCCATCCACCTTGGCCTCCCAGAGTGTTAGGATTACAGGTGTGAGCATCACACCTAGCTCATCTCCAGTATTGCTCTTCCTGAAAAGTTGTTCCCCCTGTCTGTTCCCAGATCCTCAACTGACAGAAGATCAAAGGTCACTGGGCACCCCTTCCTCAAGACGTGTAGGCTCAGGGTCAAATATGGCTAGAGCCTCAGAGGCTTTCACAGCCTCCTACCCCTGCCACAGTGGGACTCACGGGGGAAAGCTCAGCAGGCAGTGCATGCCATGCCCAAATGAAGAACAGCCCTTCGTGTGGAGTGGAAATTGTTGCTCCCCAGGGCTCAGGGGCCTGAGTTGGCTTAGGGCTGAGAAGGGGTGAGCAACAGGCTTTGTTTGCAGACCTGGTAATGCTGGCTGCCTGCCCCTCAGAGCCTTCTCTTCGTGCCCACTGGCTGACTCACCTTGGCACAGAGACAATGGTCAGAGGTGGGCACACTGCCTGCTTCCCGCTGCACCCCAGGCCCCCTAAGATGCCTTCCGAGAAACTCATTGAGCAGGGGGCTTGCACTGCACCCCTGCCTGACAGCTTGGCATCTTGGGATAAAAGCAGCATTGCCCGCTGGGGGCTGCCCTTGCTGTGTGGCGCCCTTACCGGCAGTGGAGAACAAGGCTCTATTCAGCAAGTGCCCGGGGAGGAAAGGGATCTGAAGCCCAGGCATGGGCAGTGGGTGGCAGGGAGATGGGGGGGAGAAGAGGGCTGTCTCTTCCCCAAAGTTGGCAGACACAGATGAGTGAGGGGCCTGGGTAGGGCTCTGACCCTGTGGGACCAGAGTGCAGGAAATGGATGGACCTGTGTCAAGAGGCAACAGGGCCCAGGCCCCAGGCTCCCACATGCAATGGCTCATAGGTTCCCAAGCCCACCCACCCCCTAGGGTCCTTTCCCATCTTCTCAGGCTGATGAGTGGGAACTCAAAGGAGATAAATCTCCAGTGGGAGAGTGAGGGGTAGGTGGTCAGGGAAACAGTGTTGGAGGAACAGAGATTCCAGCCAGCATAGCCAGCTCATTTGTAACTGCTTTGTGGAGCTGTCAGGGCCTGGGCTCCAGGAGGGGGTGCACAGAGGCCAGACAAGGGAGGGTGTCATGGTGGGGCATACAAGGGGCTAAAGAGCAGCCCAGGGAGAGGCTCAGAGAGAACCTGCCCCTCTTGACATATTAGGGCCTCCACAGTCCTCCGCCCTCTGTCCACTGCTAGCTAGAGGCTGTGATCAACCCTCAGACAAAGGGCCGATGTCCAGTCCCAGCCTCCAACCCCAGAACTCCAGGGAACCAGCAGAAAGCAGGAATGTGGGATACGTGTGTTCAGAGCAAAGGCTCCAGCAATCTGCTGGGAATGGGGCTCAGTAGGAAACTATAACATAGGCTGTTTCTTGAGCATAAGGAACAGGTTTGTCTCACCAAATCCCCAGCATCTAGCAGGCACTTATAAGAGGGGTGCTGAGTGAGAGAGGCCTGGGCAGAAAAATCTAAAAGTTGGAAGGCAGGTCAGGGGTCATCTGATCCAGCTCTTCCTTCTGTCCTTCTTTGTCTCCTTTAAATTTTTTAATTGTTTCATAACAATTGTACATATGTATGTCCAGCCAGCTTCCTAGGGTGAGGGTCTGCTTGATCAATGGTCAGGACCTCAGACTCAGCATTGGGCCCCAGGCACTGCCCTCCTCAGGCGGGGGCTGGCATGCCCATAAAGCCTTCCCTCTGGACACAATGACCTCAATGGGGTGAGAGGCACTCTCCCCATGGCTGGGCTGTGGCCCAACCCCACCCACTCAGGCTATGCCAGGGGGCGTTACCAGGGGCAGCCAGGCGGCACCAGTCCTACCCACCCCTCCATAAAGCCCTCATATCCCAGGATAGTGAGCAGAGCCAAGGCAGGATGGAAAGGAGACGCATCACCTCCACTGCTCGTCGCTCCTACCTCTCCTCCTCTGCAGAGATGGTGGGGGGGGGTCTGGCTCCTGGCCGCCGCCTGGGTGCTGGTACCCGCCTCTCCCTGGCTCGAATGCCCCCTCCACTCCCGGCCCGGGTGGACTTCTCCCTGGCCGGGGCACTCAATGCTGGCTTCAAGGAGACCCGGGCCAGTGAGAGAGCAGAGATGATGGAGCTCAATGACCGCTTTGCCAGCTATATCGAGAAGGTTCGCTTCCTGGAACAGCAAAACAAGGCACTGGCTGCTGAGCTGAACCAGCTCCGGTCTAAGGAGCCCACCAAGCTGGCTGACGTCTACCAGGCTGAGCTGCGTGAGCTCCGGCTGCGGCTAGATCAACTCACCGCCAACAGTGCCCGGCTGGAGGTCGAAAGGGACAACCTGGCACAGGACATGGGCACCCTGAGGCAGAAGTGAGGAGGGGGAAAGGTCCTGGCAAGCAGAGAAGACTGAGCCCCCGAGAGGGAGTGCCTTCAGGCCTGCAGAAGCTCAGACAGGGGCTCTGCCTCCCTACTCCCTGGGTCTCCCCACCTTAGGGAGCTCTCCTTGTTCCCCAGCATGATGGGAAGGACCAGAAAGGGGGGTAGGGCCTTGGGGATATGACCAAGGCACCTTCTGTCAAGGAGTTAGTGTCCTCTCAGCATCTCCCCACTGGGGGAAGCTGTGGGGAACAGTCCAGACCCCAGCAAGCACAGCCTTGTTTTCTTTCATCGCTGGGCCCTGAGACTGTGGGCAGCCTGAGTGTGGGCAAGGGGCTCACCTATTCTGAGCCTGGATCTGTATAAAGGGGGAGTCAGAAGTGGAGAAGGCTGGTCTCCATGAGGCAGACTGGACTCTGGGGTAAAGGAAGTAGCAGAAAGCACAGGCAGGCCTGGGTGCAGAACACAGGTGACTGACTGCCTGTCACCAGCTTATGACCCCAGCAGAGTCATTTTGACTTGCATAATAGTGCGGATCATAATAAAATCCATTTCAAAGGTAGTATAACCTGGGGTCAGAGGAATCTCTGAGTGCATGGTGCTTTGCTGAGCTGGCAGGGCACGTGTGTGCCCTCGATGTGCAGCAGGGAATGTGTGTCGGTGGATGTGCCTGTGTGAGCAGGAGCAGGTGCGCCAGCCCTGATAAGGCACCTGAGTAATGAGTTAAAGCAAAAGCCCTTGTCTGCTCATCCTCCCAGTGAAGGCCTCTGTCTAGGGACCCCCTGAATCCTCACTCCTCCTGCTGCTCTATTGGTGCTGGGTGTGGGGGAAATCTCTGTGATAGCCATCTCCAGGGAGAGTGGGACAGGGGTTCAAGTACCCTCAGAAGAGCCTGGACCTAGGAATATGTCCCCCTATCCCAGGTTCCAGGATGAAACCAACCTGAGGCTGGAGGCAGAGAACAACCTGGCCACCTTTAGACAGGTAAGAGAGATAGAGGGCAGGGGCAGGGCAAAGTGTTGGTGGCAGCCCACTCAAACAGCCCCTAAGTTCAGCCCTACAGAGCAATGTGCTGCTCCCCTACCCTGTCCCAGAAGGAGGAGTAGAACAAGGCTGGGGAGTGGGGAGGAGGAGTCTGGGATCAGAGTGGTCTTTTGCCCCCTCCCCACTGCAGGAGGCAGATGAAGCCACCCTGGCCCGTCTGGATCTGGAGAGGAAGATTGAATCACTGGAGGAAGAGATCCGGTTCTTGAGGAAGATCCACGAGGAGGTGAGCCCAGGGCAGAGGGAGGAAAGCTCAGCTTGCAGCTGAGAGACAGAGAGACTGAGACTGAGGGAGATACTCAGAGAGAAGGGGTGAAACTGATTGGCAGGCTGGCAGAGAGAAAGAAAGAGAGAGAGAGAGAAATAAGAGAGCATTCCTAACCCCAGTGAAATGCATGGACACACACACTCCATTTCACTAAGAAGTGCATAGGCCTTGCTGCCTCACAGCCCTGTGAGGTAGGAATCCTTCCAATACTGAGCTCCTTTTCATAGAGGAAGACACTTAGGCCCAGAGAAGTTAAAGAATGCACTAAGGTCACATAGTCTCTCTGACTCCATTCCCTCTGCCATCTATCTCCATTAAAATGAGAGTCATTCATAATTTAAAAAAAAAAAAAAAAGACCTCCTGAGCCCTAACTCAGACCTTGGATTCAGAATCCATGGTCCCAGGGAACCTGGAGACCCACAGCACACACACCCATAGGAATGCATTCACTCGCCCATGACAATACCAGCACATTTTCAGCACCAGGCTCCTGCCCATCCAACCCTCCCAGGAGGATGCATGAGGAGACCCTCAAGCTACCTCCTGCCTCTTTCAGCCCAAACCATACCACTTCTTCCAACAAAGCCTGCAGTGTTTCCCTGAGCCACGTCCAAGGCCTACAGGCAGGCAGAGAGGGCATGATGCTGTGGGAAAGCCCATTTGTGGCCTGGGTTCTGAACCCTGTGACCCCTTCTTTCCCCTCGCCCAGGAGGTTCGGGAACTCCAGGAGCAGCTGGCCCGACAGCAGGTCCATGTGGAGCTGGATGTGGCCAAGCCAGACCTCACAGCAGCCCTGAGAGAGATCCGCACACAGTATGAGGCAGTGGCATCCAGCAACATGCATGAGGCAGAGGAGTGGTATCGGTCCAAGGTAGGCCTGCCTGTGGGCCAACCTGCCTCCTCCAGGCAGCCCTCCTTGCTTCATACAAGAGAATGGGGGAAGGAGAGTAGAAGAAGCTGGGAGACTATCCTTTTTGGGCAACTTAGATTCAGCAGAGGAATGAGATAACTTGCCCAGGGTCACATAGTCAGTATGTTCCCAAAAGTACTCATTATTATTACTGCTACTTTTACTATTATTATTATTGGACAATTTTGTCATGGTGCCAGACCCTGTGCTTTGCATGGATTATTTTACTATGAAATAGGTACCATTCTTTGATAGGTAAGAGAACTGAAGCCCGTGAGGTTAACTGATTTGCTTAAAGTTACACAGCTCCTAAGTGGTAGAATTGGGTTTCCAATCCCAACCTACCTCTCTTGGGAGGCTGCACTGTACACCTCTGCTTCCCAGTCTGTGTTCTGGGTTACTGGGCATCTACTGTATGACAGGCACTTCCTGAGACACAGAGGGGTATTTGACCAAGAAAAAGTGAGGGTGCAATGGAGAACACAACGGCACAGAGTTAATGCGTAGGGTGGCACCAGGGAAGATGTGGTAGAGGGGCCTTTGGGCAGGCAGGCTATGAGCATAAAGAGGAGAGGGAGGTGGCCCTACCAGTGCCCGATAGAGCACGCATGAAGGTCTGGAAGCAGAAAAGCAGAGAAGCAGGACGCAAAGATGCTGGTCCAGAGCACCAAGCCGGGGAGCATGAACAGCAGACGCCACTGACAGTCTGATCAGGGTCCCTGCTTGGCGCTGCTGTGAGGGCCTCCCTGCAGGCTGGGGGAGAGGGGACTCCAAGAACCCAGGGCTCTGCCAGAACCCACTGTCCACCATGTGGGAGGACAGGGTTCAGACTGAGCTGCCAGTGCAGAAGGTTCTAGATTCTGTGGCACTGTTCATTCATTCGTTGGCTGGCCAGGCATTGTGCTATGTGCTGAGGTCTAGCAGTGGCTACTCTGTGGTCACTCTGGCTACTCTGGGAACGATCCCAGCCAGGGCCAGTGCCCTGGGGTCCTGCCCACCTCCCTGATTTCCCAGACACCGCCTGCCCACACAGCTTCCCCATATATAGTCCCTCACCCCCTGCAGCCCCGCAGCCCCAGGCAGCCCTCAGCCTCCGACACTCTCTCTATCTAGTTTGCAGACCTGACAGACGCGGCCGCCCGAAACGCCGAGCTGCTCCGCCAGGCCAAGCATGAGGCCAATGACTACCGGCGCCAGCTGCAGGGCATGACCTGCGACCTTGAGTCCTTGCGCGGCACGGTGAGTGCGCGCAGGGCCGTACGGGGCGGTTGGAGGAAGGGACTGGCCATCCCAGGAAGTGCTGGGGCTCTGAAAAGTTACCCGGGGGCGGGGTCTGGGACTAGGAAGGGACTTGTAAGCCCCCGAATGGTGTCGGGTGCGAGCACCAGGCAGAGCCCGCGAGAAATCTGCCCACTCTGTCCCGCAGAACGAGTCCCTGGAGAGGCAGATGCGTGAGCAGGAGGAGCGCCACGCGCGGGAGGCGGCCGGTTACCAGGAGGCGCTGACCCGGCTGGAGGAGGAGGGGCAGAGCCTCAAGGATGAGATGGCACGCCACCTGCAGGAGTACCAGGACCTGCTCAACGTCAAGCTGGCCTTGGACATCGAGATCGCCACCTACAGAAAGCTACTGGAGGGCGAGGAGAACCGGTGAGCCCGGGTCACATCCCAGGAGAATTCTCCCTGCTGCCCTCCATAGGTTCCTCTTCAGGGACTGAGTCTCATCAGCCTGGTATCCAGCCCTCCTCCCACACCAATGCCCAACACAGTGCACGCCTAACACACAGTATGGATTCAATGAATGTTTGATGAACGAATGATTGGATTTAACCAATATTGATTAAGTTTCAGGGCCAAGGACTTGGGTCACCACCCCCCAAACTAAGAGGCTCACTCCCCATCCTCCAAACAGAGATTGCACTTCTTTTAACCTGAACCATCCCTTCTCTTCCTTGGACCTTTCTTCATCACTTTCCCCTCCCTTGTCATTTTCCTTTGGATAGAGATGTTGCCTGTGCAGGTAACACTCAAGCCCCTTGAAGACTTCCAGAGCTCCAAAGAGTATGTTGGCTGCTAGGGATGGTGTCAGGTTTTCCTGGAAAGGAAAAGAGCTTTGAGGTTGTTGTGATGACCCTGGACCAGGACCCAGCCTGGGAGTGTCCCAGGGCTGCCTGGCCATCCATCTCCCTCTTCTTTCTTTCAGTATCACCATTCCTGTGCAGACCTTCTCCAATCTGCAGATCCGAGGTCAGTAGAGCAGGACCTTGTGGAAAGGGTGTTGGAGTCCTGCCCCCTCTCCAAGGCTGGTGGGCTTCTCAGTCTGGGGCTGAGGACCAGGGAAAAGGGGTCTGGGCTCTCTTTGGGGACTTTCATGATTTACTCCAACCTGCTAGCAAAAGCACACTGTCCCAGGGCATTCAGGTGGGGCTTGAAGCCCCCCCTGCCCTGCTTTGCCTGGGGTCCCCACTCCCCCTTCCTGCACCCCCTACCTCTGCCTCTGCCCTGTCTGCAGATCCCTGAGCAAGCTCTGTCCTTCTGAGTGTTTTATGTTTGTTTTTTTTTAACTGCTTGTCACTACAGGGGGCAAAGGCACCAAAGAAGGGGAAACTCACAAGGTCACAAGACATCTCAAAAGCCTCACAATACAAGTTATACCAATACAGGCTCAGCAGATTGTAAATGGAGCCCCAGCTCTCGGTTAGCTGCCTACCTCTCAGCTTGACAAGGAGGGAGCCTCACCATCCCCATTTTCCCTGTCCTCTTGGGTCCCTCCTCCCAGGGTTTCCCCTAAAGATCCAAGACTGTGTCATTTTTCCAGGAACCTCAGTGCCCAGCCCAGGATCTGGCACAGGGTAAACGTAGATTAAAATAGCAGAACTGGTTAGTGTTAAAGGTAGTGTGTCCTTGGGCACTCAGATGAGATGCTCTGGGGACTCTGAGCAAACACCAGCCTCTGTCTCACCTCTTTCCCATGACTGGGAAGGCCCCTTGAGTCTCTCTGTGCCTGGGAGCCAGGCTCTGTGCTTGATTTGTTTGTCCCCGAGGCTCTGCTGCTCAGCTCAGTGCTGATTCAGTCCACAGGATCATTTCCCTCTGGGCTGCTGCTCTTGTGGTGAATAAAGTTTTATGTTCCCTGCTCTTAATTTTAAATATTAGTGAGTGTGACATGTTATATTTTTCTCTCTGAGGGGAGGAAAACTAAATAACTTCTTACTTGTACATGGCCCTCAAATGGTTCTTAGCTAAGGAAAAGGGAATCTTTTTCTGGGCTAGAATATTTAGGAACACTAGATATGCATATTCCAGGGCTTACTTCAGCATCAGGAGGGTTAACCAGGCAGACCAGGGAGAAGTAATACTACCAAGTGCTAGAATGGCAAGGATCATTTAGGTCCAGATAAGGAAAGGGGAAAGGGGACCCGAAACGGACCATGTGTATTGAGGACTAATATATGCCAGATGTTTAACCCACATTGCTTGAGTTAATTGAATCCTCACTCCCACTTACATAAGTAGGTACCAGATCCCCTTTTCGCAGATGAGGAAACCAAAGCTGGAGCAGGTCATTTAACTTTGTGGTCCTCAACCCCCAGGCCCATGTATTGGGCTGAGTAGTGGGCCATGTACCTGTCCAGTCCATGGCCCATTAGGGCCACACAGTAGGAGGTGAGCAGCAGGTGAATGAGCAAAGCTTTATCTGTATTTACAGCTGCTACCCATCACTCGCAACACTGCTTGAGCTCTGCCTCCTGTCAGATCAGTTGCAACATGTGATTTTCACAGGTGTGCGGATCCTACTGTAAACCACACGTGTGAGGGATTTAGGTTGCACACTCCTCACGAGACTCTAATGTCTGATGATCCATCATGGAAATGTAATGCACCTGAATCATCCCCACCCTCATCCCCAGTCCAAGGAAAAATTGTCTTCCATGGAACTAGTTCCTGGTGCAAAAAAGGTTGGAGATTGCTGAGTTAACTCGCCCACAGATGTGTGGCTGGTTAGTGGCTGAACTGGAACTAGAGCTCTGGTCTGCCTGCCTTTGAAGCCCATGTGCTCCTTCCTTGGCACGGTGCTGAGTTGTCAGCAAACCAGGTGCCAGGTAAGGGCTTGTGGAGGTGCTGAAATGAAGCCAGGCCAGAAGACAGAGCAGCCAGAACTTGCCCAGCACTGTAGCGGTTTGGGGATCTCTGGCTTCTTTGGAAGCGCCTAGGCTGTCCCTCTCATACTCATCATCACAGGGTGTGATGAGAAAGCTGGGGTGGGAGAGGATATTCAGTACCACCAGAGCCCATGGGAAGCCCCCTCTCCTCATGCCTGCAGAAACCAGCCTGGACACCAAGTCCATGTCAGAAGGCCACCTCAAGAGGAACATCGTGGTGAAGACTGTGGAGATGCGGGATGGAGAGGTGAGAGGGACTTTGGCCCAGTTGGGCTTCAGCTGCCTCAGGAATCCTCAAGACCAGGCAGTGAAAGAAAGCTTGGAGCTGCCACATAGGTCCCCACTAATTCTTAGGAGCTGCCAGGGGAACTCTGGAAGAGGGGGAGGAAGCTGAGTGTAGTTCAGTTTCCCCAGGCACAGGCAGTTCTAAGGGGAGCCTGAGCCACTAGGTGGGGACCTAACTCAGGCCCTCAGACTCAAGTGCCCCAGTGTCAGGCCTCAGGGATGGAAAAAGAGAATTAAAGTTAGCAGCTGAGGAAAGGGGGAGCTTTCCCTAGCAGGGGAATGGGAAGAGGGGATTTGGCTTACTCTTTCCTGCCCCCGTGATATTAGGAACAGTGACAGCAAACCTTACACCACCATATATGTCCGGCATGGTGCCAAATGCTTTTCCAGTGTTATCTCATCACCCCCCCCCCCGACCGCCTTGGGAAGTAGTGAGTACACAACCTGGCAAGGTAGACCTGGGGTCTGTGTGCGCTCCTAACTGTTGTACCTTCCCTGTGCCCTGCAGGTCATTAAGGAATCCAAGCAGGAGCACAAGGATGTGATGTGAGGCGAGCTCCACCTGGTGGCCTCCACCCCACAGCATGAGAAGCCAGTGACAGAAGCAGGAGAGTCCCCCCCACATCTGATAGCTCATTTCCCCAGACTTGAGCTCCCACCCACCCTCCGTCCCTATCCAGCTTGCTGCCCTAGGCTCCGTCAGCGTTAGGCCTGCCAGCAGCACCTACCCAGCACCTAGCAGCTCCAACTAACAGGGCATGTACCCCAGAGGGGCAGTGTGGAGGGGCATGGCCAGCAGCTTGGATAAGGACATGGAAGAGGAGAGATACGGGGTACCTAATAAGTCATCTTCCATATCCCGGATCCCTGTTGTTATGGCAACTGTTGCCAGAGCTTGAGCTCTCAGGGGTATCTGGGAACTGGGCCTTTGAGTTTCCTTAGAAAACCGAAACTCAAGACAGAAGGGGAAAGTCCCCACAGGCAAAGCTGCCCTAGCCAGAGGCTTGTTCTTGTAGACTGACCCTGACCACTCTAAGAGTGGGTGGTGAGGTCCTACCGAGATCCCAGAGGAGCCTCCTGAGTGACAATTCTAAGTGTCTCAGTCCCACTGAGCTGTCATCCAGGTCCCCAGTCTGTGGGCATGTGGGCACATGATTCTCAGCACTTGGGGAATCTACAGCGTATGTGGAGAGGGAAGGGATGTTAGAAGGGATAGAGAGGGGCTGCCTGGCCCCTAGGTGTGAGTGCAGAGAGGTCAAGCTCTGGAGGATTCTCCTATGCAGGCCGGAGGGGGCTGTAGCAGAGACGGTGGAGGCAGCGGTTAGGATGGTGCTAGACATCAGAGTTGGGGGCTGTGAGTGACCAGTTACACTTGGCCTCTGGGTTGTGGGAATCAAGGAAGTGACTCATCTTCTTGAAGATGCTGATGCAAGAGAGAGAGGAGCTGCTGTCCACAGGGGCAGGACATAACCCTGTCCGAGTTTTAAAGGCCTCTTCCTTGCTGCACAATCCCATCCACCCAGACCTCTGAACCCCGGGGCTGCTGCTTCCTCACCCCCTCTCCATAATGACCAACTGCTTTTCCCTAACCCAAGGGCCTGAGATCCTTTCTTACTCACACATACTGTGTGCCCAGGATTTTAGGCAGCAGGAAGTTGAGGCATAAACAGAGTGAAGACATGGGCTTGTGTTCCTGTGGCCTGGAGGCCAGGCACTCAGGGCTGACGCTTCCGCCCCAGAGCTCCCCTCTGCTTTCCTAAGCAGACTTGTGGGAACATGGCAGATATCTGTGCCCCAACATGGAGCCAATAGGGTCCAGTCTAGTACCATCCTCTCCCCTCTGAGGCTGAAAGGAGAGAGGCATGGGGTGGCCTTTCCGTCTTCCCAAGACTTGTTCTCTTTCTCAGACTCCTTCCTGCCCCCTGCTGTTAACCTGAAGGGCACTGCTGCTGCTGCCTTTAGTCACTGAGGAAAAATAAAGACAAATGCTGTGGCCTTCCCCAGAGTGGACTCTGGTCTGTTCATAAGAGGATGGGACATGGGGTGGCGCCCATAGCTTAGTGGGTAGGGCGCCGGCCACATACACCAAGGCTGGCAGGTTCAAATCCAGCGGGCCAGCCTAACAAACAAACAACAACAAAATGACAACTGCAACAAAAAAATAGCTGGGCATTGTGGTGGGTGCCTGTATTCCCAGCTATTTGGGAGACTAAGGCAAGAGAATTACATAGCCCAAACTCTTGGACTTAAGTAATTGAAGGGTGGGTGGGAACTCAAGCTATGATGCCACGGCACTCTCGAGACTCTGTCTCAAAAAAAAAAAAAGAGGGTGGGACATGGCCAAGACATGGTTGTGGACAAAACCAACTTGCTTCTTACTCCTGACCATCTTCAGGACCCAACCCTCATGGCAGCAGCCACATGTCAAGTCCCACCCAACACTGCTCTGCTTCAGTTGAGCCTGTGCCTGATAGTCGCCAGCCTTGGCTCCCATCTCTCTTGTCATCCCCAGTCCCCAGCTTGGGCACAGCCTCTCTGGAAAGGCCTGAGTTTGACCTCTACTTTCCTCACTCATTTTCCTTGTTCTTGTTTTCACCTTTATTCCCAAACCTGTTATTTCTACCTGCCAGTCGCAAAACAAGGCTGGGGAGGAAGCCAAAGAGGACACACATTAGCTCCCTCCTCTCTTTCCTTCCCTCCTCTCCCAGCTACCTTCAGTTTCACCCACTCAGGAATCCTCAAAGCCAAAGTGTAAAGTGCCTCAAATGCTATTCAACACTGAATAGGCCATCTGAGCAAGCTCACTTCTCTCCTTCCTTCTGACCAGAGTGTACACTCAAGACACGTTTGCTCTATTCCATCCTGACCTTGCTCCCTAATCTCCCACCTGCTGCAGGATTCCCCACATCCTGGACCAGCCCCCAGACCCACTCATGAAAATGGGAGCAGGATGTAACCAACAGATGTGTCCCTTACCACCTCGCCACATGTTCCGGCCCAGGGGGCCACCCAAAGGCATCTGGTATCATTAACACACACATTGAAGCACGACTGGTCTTCAGAGCTGGGCAAGAGGGAGCCTAGTAGGAGAAGTTGGGACACCAGCGAAGTAAGTAACAGCAGCAATGACAGAGGTGAATGGTGACAAAGACTGCTATGATGAACAGGTAGCCTATTAGGGTGAGCTCCACGGCAGAGCGAGTCTCAGGGTCTGAGAATGAGACAGGGTAGAGCCCTCGAGATGTCACAGCCAGCCGGAAACCAGCGACCCGTACCCCCTGACGCCAGCAATAGTAGATGCCCCGGTCATCCAGCTGGGTGAAGCGGATGTGGAGCTGGTTGCCATGGTCGATGAACACCCTCATGGACCTGTTGACTCCCTTCAGGTACTGTGTGCGGTAGAGGTGCTGGTGGTCCTTGTCCCAGGCCACAGCATGCTCTGGCCGGGCTCCAGGACAGGAGATAATGAGTCCGTGGCCCAGTCGCTGCTGGTGGAACTGAATGGGCACCTGGGGCACCCAAGGCCGGCTACCCACTCTCGACACATAGTTGAAGATGGCCAGCACGCCCTTCTGGACCTTCTCCTTCTTCTGACAGGGAACTACACAGCTCCGAACCAGCAGCTCAGGAGTGTGGTGCCTGACCTTGGTCCGCAGCTTGCTCGACACAGCCTGAGAGCCACAGGACACCACGTCAGGCACCGTCTTGCGGTAGCGTGGGGACAGGTCTGGGCTCTGCAGGTAGCAGAGGCCAAAGCGCCACTGCTCCCCACGCACCCCGCAGCGGTCACAGGGAGTCCACTCCCAGAAGGTGGTGAAGACATGGAGCTTCCCAGCGAACTCGTCTGCAAAGGGCTTCTGGCCCTGGTCCTGGAAGGTGGCCACCATTCCCTCACCACTCTGGATGTCTACATCGTAGGCGTAAAAGTACTCCCCTTTGCGGGTGCCGCAGAAGTATAGGCCCGAGTCCTCGGGCTGGGCCCGGAAAACTAGCAGGCTAAACATGCGGATGCTGAAGCGGACCAGCATGTCGCTGCCCACGCGCACCTGAGCTGCCTCTGTCAGCACCCGCCCATCGAAGTCCGTCAGCACCTTGGTGTGGCTGCTGCCTAGGTGCTTTTGGTAGAACCAGACTACAGCTGGCACCTCCTCAGGCTTGCAGTGGCAGGGGAGCTCGAAGCTCATGTCAGCCAGGTAGGCTGCATTGTCAAACATCAGGAAAGCAGGGCAGGGGGTCTTTTGAAAAATGTTCTCCTTCTCTACGATTTCAAAGGCACGGAGACTCCCCCATGCCCACAGGAGCACAGTGGTGTGGGCCAGGCTCATGCCTGCAGGAGGGAAGGTCAGGGGTGAGGCAAAACCTGGTACTAAAAGATCTATGGGGCTTCTAGAAATCACTGCTGAGGGGGAGCCTCTATAGGAGGAGAGGATTAAACAGCCAGGAAAAGAAGCAATAATCTGCAGGGGAAGCAGCAAAATGCAAGGCAATTTATTCCCAGTAGATGTACAAGATGCCCTTCTAATATTCCAGACCTGATCTCAAGGGAAAATCATTCTAGAACCTGACTCTCACCCCCTTTCTAGAACACTGGCACTTACCTAAGAATGGAAAACTGGAATGAGAAGGGTGGACCCAGGTGCTCAGGAGGGAGCTCTCTGCCTCACTGCTGCAGGTCCTGCTCTGCTGGCCTGGTGAAAAAGTCTTTTCTTTCGTCAATGTAGGAGATTAAGGAAACCCACCTTCCTGTTCATCTGGCCATCCAGGAGACCGGCTAGAACCAAGCTGATGGCATAGCACTTTCCAGGACCAACCTCCACAAGAACTCAGACCCTAAAGGAAGATTCTGTACCTCAAGTAGGGAAACATTTATTCATTTGTTGATTAAATGTCCATTTATTGGTTTGGGGTTATAAATTTTTTTTGTACAGTCTCACTCTGTTGCTCTGTGTAGAGTGCAATGGCATCATGGCTCACAGCAACTCAAAGTCTTGAGCTCAAGCAATCCTCTTGCCTTAGCCTCTCAAGTAGCTGGGACTACAGGTTCCCACCATAATTGCTGGCTAGTTTTTCTATTTTTAGTAGAGACAGGGTCTCACTCTTGCTCACTCTGGGCTTGAACTCCTAAGCTCAAGCAATCCACCCACCCAATCGGCCTCACAAAGTGCTAGGATTACAGGCATGGGCCACTGAGCCTAATCTACAAATATTCTTATTAAGAGTTGTGGAAGCCAGGCACAGTGGCTGCCACCCGTAATCCCAGTACTCTGGAAGGCAGAGACCAGGAGTTCAAGACTACCTGGGGCAACATAGTAAGACACCATCTCTACAAAATAATTTTTAAAAATTAGGTATGGTAGTACGTGCCTATAGTCTCAGCTACTTGGGAGGCTGATGCAGGATTACTTGAGCTGAGATCTGGTTTTTTTTTGGTAGAGACAGAGTCTCACTTTATCGCCCTCGGTAGAGTGCAGTGGCATCACACAGCTCACAGCAACCCTCAACTCCTGGGCTTAGGCAATTCTCCTGCCTCAGCCTCCTGAGTAGCTGGGACTACAGGTGCCCGCCACAATGGCCAGCTATTTTTCTGTTTTTCAGTTCGGCCGAGGCCAGGTTTGAACCCGCCACCTTCGGTATATGGGGCCAGCGCCATACTCAATGAGCCACAGGCACCACCCTGAGATCTTTCTTTTCTTTTCTTTTTTTTTTTTGCAGCTTTTGGCCAGGGTCAGGTTTGAACTCACCACCTGCGGTATAAGGGGCTGATGCCCTACTTCTTTGAGCCACAAGTGCCACCCAAGCCCAGATCTTTTTGAGCTATGACAATGCCACTGTATTCTAGCTTGAATGACAAGACCATGTCTCAAAAAAAAAAAGAAGAAAGAAAAAGAAAAAAGAGCTGCGCAGACCAGTGTTTATTTACCAAGGAAAATGAAAGATTTTGTTCTTTCTTTTCTCCGAGTGGATACTGTAACTAGTGTAGCCAGCATCTGGTTGGGCACACATCTGTTTCACAGGGTCAGTGGGCTAGAGGCTTGAGAGAGACTAAATGGCTTTTAGCTTCCTGGGCCCTTGACTGTCCTGTGGATCCACACAGTTTAAAATACTGAGACACTGAGGGACTGGAGAAGTGAGAAAGACTTAATTCCTCCTTTTGCTCTGAAAATTCTAAGATGAGAAGGGAACTATGGTCCTGCAAAATCCCCAAGTCCACAACTAAAAAAAAAAAAAAAAATGTCTCCAATGACCACTGGGGTCTCTGAGGGTTGCTGGTCCTATCAATCGACCTGGTAGAGCCATAGCAACTCCTGCAAGAGGCTCTCCTCCTCCTGAGCCCCAGCAGACTGCTCCTCTAGACTCTGCTCCTGCTGGCTTGGCCCCTCCTTCATGGCCTGCAGCTTCTGAAACAAGTCTCTGCAGCTCTCTCTTTCTGCCTGGCTCAGTAGGCTTAGGTTCAGGGTGAAGCGCCCAGTGCTGGCCAGGCTGCTCAGGATCTCCAACACTGCTGCCTGGTCAGCCGGCTTCACATGTTCGGCCAGTGCCACCAGGAGCTCCCCCAGAAGCCCAAATCCCACATCTGTCTGGAAGAGGTGACCCAGCGTGGGACCTCCAAGCTGCAGTAGGGCCTGGTAGCGCTCTGGCCCACTCCGCAAGTGTCGCCGCCAATCTCGGTAGAACTCTGCTGAGGTCTCAGGCTGGCAGTGTGTTTCCTCCTGGATCACAAAGGAGAGGAAAAGAGTTCTGAGCTCTTACAGCAGTTCTGTGACAGTGAGAGTGAGGGGAGCCTGTAGGTTTTCATCTTAGCTCTGGTACTACTCTCTGAGCACTAGGAAGGCTGTGATCCTTGGGGGCCTCATTTTCGGGTGAGAGAAATGGGGATGGGAGAGGGAGGGAGGGCAAGGGCAATGAATCCAGGCCATGATTTGAAATTCTCATTTATGCTGGGATTTTCCTACTAATGATTGGGGACACAGCTCTGGCCTTTAAGAGTAAGTTGAAGTTTACTCTGAATTGGGGGGAGGGATTGATTGTCAATCTTAGGAAGAAAGAAGGAGCTAAAAGGGAGTGTCAAGAATCCAACAGGCTGGGTCTCTTTCTCAACAATGTCACAGATCATTATACTAGAAATTATATAACCCAGAAGCAGAGTAATCCAAATATGATCTGAGAATAAAAGTCAAAGTACTGATTAAAGGAGACCTGCCTAGCCTGCCCTTTTTGACTCATTCTGCCCAACTCAGCTCAGCCTCACCATCTGCTGATTGCCATTTTTTTCTGGGATTGGAGGCAGAAATCTGTGTTGGTTGGCTCAACAGAGGTATGTGTTATGAGAAGACAGGATTGGAGCTTTAAGGTAGAGAATCCTGCTGGATTAAAGAGGCTGGGCCTCAACTACCTGGGAGATTTCACAGGCCACATCCTGGAAAGTCCTTTCCTGAGTACTGTGACAGTTCCAGGACATGCTTCTCTTCCCTCTCATCTTGTCTTTCTGCTCCAGTGGCTTCAGATGTGATGCAAGGACAATACCCCTGTGAACAAAGGACAAAGATTAGAGGATGGACTTAACACTGTGTCTGTGGGTGTGAGGCAGCTGATATTTGCATGACATAGGTTGAACCTGTTGACAAGTTCATACAACAATAACAACACTAACAATAGCAATGATAACTGAGCACTTTCAAGCATTTCACATGTGCCAGACACTGCTCAGAATCTTATGCGCAGTAGCTCATATAATTATAACAAGTTACTCTCTTTTACAGATGAGGAATTGGGGCTCAGAGACATTAAAGAATTGCATAAGATCCCCCAAACAGCCCAGGAGTGATGCCCAGAATGGTTTGATTCCAGATCACTTGCTGTTAACCACTATAGTCTATCAAACAGGAGGGCCTGAAAAAAACGCCAGTGAGCCAACCTGAACTCCTCATAGGAAGCCACCCTCTGTTCCACTGCCCGTAACTTGGCAGCATTCTCCTGTTTGTACTTCTCATCAGCAGCGAGTGCAGCCTGAAGCTCTTTCTCCAGAGCCTTGAAATCGATGGTGTCATTCTTTTCCATGGCCTGGAAGACAAAGGGAATGCACATCAGTGGAGGGTCAAGATCCGAGGAAAGAGGGTCCCTCTGGATTCTTTGCTGGAATGCAAAATGACCCTAAAGCACTCTGGAAAGCATGTCACTTATCTTGACGGGGGGACAGGAAGGTTGTACTTTATAGAGACAAGCTGAATTGCACAGTGAAGACTTAAAAAAAGACTTGTCACTGAAAATAGAATAAAGTCCAGACATTCAATTTGGAGCCCTATCTTAATTTTGTTCTCTTCTAAAAATAATTGTAATTTTTTTTTTTTGATACAGAGTCTCACTCCGTTGCCCAGGCTAGAATGCCATGGCATCGGCCTAGCTCACAGCAACCTCAAACGCCTGGTTTTAAGTGATACTCCTGCCTCAGTAGCGAAACTACAGGCGCCTTCCCCAGCGCCCAGCTAATTTCTCTATTTTTAGTAGAAACGGGATCTCCCTCCTACTCAAGCTAGTCTCAAACTCCTGAGCTCAAAGAGTCCGCCCTCCTGAACCTCTCAGAGTGCTAGGATTACAGACGTGAGCCACCAACCCCCACTAATCCTTTTAATATTGATGCTCCAGCAGAGGAAGCATTTGGATCCCAGGATTCAGCCCCTCTGCTCTTCCACATAGGACAGCTCTATAGCAAGTGGTTGCGATAGGATCTCACACAAAAACAGACCTCTTCAACCTGAAATAGCTAATTGAAAAAAAAGGAGAACGCTAAGCTGGGGGGGGGGGGATGGAAAGTTTCATCCTTCATTAAATGTCTTTAATGAAGAAGGAAACTTTCTTTTAAACCAACCAGATGCAATGACTGTGCAGGAAATCTAATAGAAGTGGCAGAGAAAGGAGCTTAATGGTCTTGCTTAGCTCAGGACTGGAACACAGGTTCCCAGTTATCTGGGAAATGCCTTTAGTTCTAATGCTGTATGTTTGCAGCTTCTGCGTAACCGAAGCTGACTGACCATTTCTACAGAGAGAGAATCCATACAGGTTCGAGTCTTGGCTCTAGCATTTACTTGTGAGACCTCTCTGAACCTCAGACTAGTGGTTAAGTTGAGTTAGATTTTGTGGCAGAGTCATCATGAACAGTCCTAGAGCAGGGAAGCAGGAGGTATGCAACCAATCCCATAGCCAACCCACCCCAACGTGGGAAGCTGAACACCAAGAAGAGGGATGAACCGACCAGTAACTCAGGTATCCTGGCTCCTGACCAGTTCTCAGCCCTCCCCAGTCACTGAATAACTAGAACTAATCCTTCTGTCCCCTTTACTCAGCCACCCAGACCCCAGCAGCCCCGGCCTTGGTCCCCGGGCTTTCTTTGGGGATCCCGCGATATGCCAGAATAGGAGGTAAAGGCAGCGCAGACCGCGCACAGCAGCTGTGGTTGCCTAGCAACTGCTCCAACAGTCTGCCCACGTGATCTGCCCGCGGGCCTCCTCACGCAGGGTGGCTCCGAGGCGCCTGATCAGATTCATGTGTGCTCAGGCCTCACTGTCTTCGCAGTAGCACACACTTTGGTTTGGAGACCTACAACTCCACCTTGCCGATTCCTATTTTCGCGGCCGGCATTCCTTGGACCCGATCCTCAGGCAGAGGGCTGTCCTCTGGGGAAGAAACGCGACTTTGTCGTCTGCGGGGTCCTTCCCAGCGCTAGGCGCAGGCGTTGCCGCGGCGTGGGGCGGAAGCGCGGTCTCTGGCGGCGGCCTTGGCGCTTCTGGTTGAGCTAACGGGAGGTGAGCTGGCGCGGGTCAACTACAGAGGAGGGTTGTTCCGGGTGGGGTGGGAAATTAAAAATCGTCAGATCTAGAAGAGGCGTTCTGTGCTGTCTGCTACTTTTGCTTTACAGATGGGTAAACTGAGGCCTGGAACAGGAAAGATTACCGGGCCTCCCTGGGACAGACCACGCACACCGATTCTGGGGGTCCCTCGTTATTATCCCTGCGCAAAATCCAGCCCTGGACAGGGGTCGTGCTCTAACTCGCTCACTCTTCGATCTGTGCTTCTTTTATTCCTTTCCCTGCCAAGATACCTCTGTCTTTGTTACTCTTTTGAGGGTCTGCGTTGTAGCAGGAAGCTACAGTGAAGTTTGGTACCAAGAGTTACTAATGTTGTGCAGCTGTGGGCAAGTCAGCTATCTTGTCTTTGCCTTGTTGTAGTCATTCATTCATTCATTCAACAAGTATTTATTCAGGGCTTGTTTTATGCCAGGCATTATACTAAGTGAACAAAACAAAGTTGGGGACATGAACAGTTAAACAAATGACTAGGTATACGTCAACTAGTGATAAATGTTAAGAATTATAAAACAGGCTTGGCGCCTATGGCTCAACGGGCTAAGGCGCCAGCCACGTACACCTGAACTAGCGGGTTCGAATCCATTCCCAGCCCGCCAAACAACAATGACGGCTACAACAACAACAAAAAATGGCCTAGCGTTGTGGCGGGCGCCTGTAGTCCCAGCTACTTGGGAGGAGGAGGCAAGAGACTCGCTTGAGCCCAGGAATTGGAGGTTTCTGTGAGCTGTGATGCCACAGAGTGACAGCTTGAGGCTCTGTCTCAAAAAAAAAAAAATGTTAAATGTTTAACCTTATTATGGTGTCTGATATGTCTCATAAGTGCTTATCTAAATTTTGCATTATTGAGTTTTCAATGTTTTATTTCCTACTTTCTTCTGTCCTATGAGTTCATTTCTTTTCTTATTAACTTGACCCAATTTGCTGTTAAACCTATCTATTAACATCTTAATTTTAGTCATTGAAATTTTCAGTCCTAGAATATCCATTTAATTCTTTCACAGAGTTTTAGTTTTCTGCAAAAATTTCCCATCTTATACTTTAGTTTGTTGGCCAATCTTCTTCTTTGCTTTTTTTTTTTGACAGAGTCTCAGTCTGTTAACCTGGGTAGAGTGCCGTAGTGTCATAGCTCTCAACAATCTCAAACTTCTGGGCTCAAGCAATTCTCTTCCTTCAGCCTCCTAAGTAGCTGGGGCTACAGGCACCTGCATTGATTCTCAGCTAATTTTTCTATGTTTTTAGTAGAGACAGAGTCTGACTTTTGTTCAGGCTGGTCCTCACTTCCTCAGCTCAAGCATCCACCTGCCTTGGCCTCCCAGAGTGCTGGGATTACAGGCATGAGCCACTGTGCCCAGCTCTTGACCAAGTCTTATAAAATAAGTTGATTGTTGAAAAAGTAAATCCTACCTGAAAAATAATATTTATTTAGAGTTGCAAATAGCCACTACATAAAAATAAAATAACTAGGGATACAAGATCATGACCAGTCTTATAAAATATCTGGATCTCTCTCTATATCTTCTGTTTATTTTTTCTTTTTTCAGGGCCAAATTTCATGATCTTGTATCCCTAGTTATCTTATTCATATGTAGTGGCTATTTGCAACTCTAAATAAATACTATTTTTCAGGTAGGACTTACTTTTTCAACAATCAATTGGGCTAAGGTAGGATCAGGATCAGGAATTCAGATTCTTTTATCCTGGAATTTATTGCTTTGAGAGCTGACATTCTTCCATGTATAGCTCTTTGGGGTTCTGATCAAAATCCTTAGGTGTTTACCAGGACTCTCCTTATGAGAAGGCCATAAACACTAATTTTTGTCTTTCCAGCTTCAGGAAACTGTCAGTAGCTCTATTCTGTTCCTTAGATTCTTGCCTGTTATTTTTAGAATCAACAGTTATAATGAGGGTAAAAGTGGCCCCAGAGAGTTGACTGGCCTTTTTAGAGTCCTCCTCTTCTGGCTTTTGATTTTGAATTTTTCCAAATTCTCACTCTCTTCATAAATTTCTGAGCTCTTCAAACAATTGGTTTTTTCCTCCAATCAATTAGCATTTTGGTTTTTGTTTTGTTTTTTGAGACAGAGTCTCAGGCTATGGCCCTGTGTAGAGCGCTGTGATGTCACAGCTCACAGCAACCTTAACCTCTTGGGCTCAAGTGATTCCCTTGTCTCAGCCTCCCAAGTAGCTGGGTCTAAAGGCACTTGCCACAATGCCCAGCTATTTTTTTTGGTTGTTGCAGTTGTCATTGTTGTTTAGCAGGCTGGGCCGGGGTCAAACCTGCCAGCTAGGTGTATGTGGCCAGAGTCCTACTGACTGAGCTACAGGCACCACCAGCATTTAGTTTGTTTTTTTAGAGAAAGAGTTTTGCTGTCACTCAGGCTGGAGTATAGTGATGCAGCCATAGCTCACTGCAGACTCAAACGTTGGGCCTCAAGTGATCTTCCTGCCTCAGCCTCCCAAAGCACTGGGATTATAGATATGAGCCATGTATCCAGCCAGTCCACTGTTTAAAAAAAATACTTTGTCCAGACTTTTTAGTTGTTCTAAAGCTAAACCGGCCTGAAAGTGCCAAATCAACCATTGCCAGAAGGGGAATTCCTATTCCAGATTTTTCATTGTCTCCTGCTCATTTCTGATGATGTTAATCTGGCATTTTTGTCTTCCTGGATGTCTGACTCTCTGCTTCTTTAACTTTCTGTTTTCCATTTCTCAGGGTGAGGACTTCTATGGGCCTAGCCCTTCAGTTCACTTTTCCTGTAGTGGGTGAACTGGGAGGTATATTTTTTTTTTTTTGTAGAGACAGTCTCACTTTATTGCCCTGGGTAGAGTGCCGTGGCGTCACACAGCTCACAGCAACCTCCAGCTCTTGGGCTTAAGCGATTCTCTTGCCTCAGCCTCCTGAGTAGCTGGGACTACAGGCGCCTGCCACAGCGCCCGGCTATTTTTTTGTTTTGCAGTTCGGCCAAGGCCGGGCTTGAACCCGCCACCTTCGGTATATGGGGCTGGCGCCCTACTCGCTGAGCCACAGGAGCCGCCAGGTTTGATTTCTATTTAGGAACTTCAATGGAAGGAGAAAATGTTTATTAAACAATGATAATACTTAATCTTTGTTCATGTAGACAAGATATCTTCCCTTTCCTGAGCCAGTATCTCATCTAATTCAGAAGCAGAAGATAAGGCAGAGAGTCGAGTTTTACACCAAAGTTGGGGTAAATACCACACTTGCAATAAACAGTGGATTCAGGTTGGTCATAAGTCAATTTTAAAGTTCAAGAAGTTCCTTTGTTGACAGGTAGGGAAGAGCTAGGTTGATGAATAGAGACCAAAATCCAGTCTGTCAATGCTAATTTAGAAAAGGCAATTGCACAAGTTCAAGAAGACAAACTAAATTAAAAGCCTACCTAGGAAATCCAAAATGTTAGAGACATGAAGGTTAGAATTCAATCCACCCTTCAAGTATTTGTAAAATTAGTAGCAGAGTAGTCAGTAAATAGGGCTTTGTTCTCTGATCCAAAGGCAGAGGTTGTTCTACTTGGGTTTCCATATTTCTGTCTTGTGCAAAGACAGGACAAAGATTACAAATGTGTATTTACAGACAAGGACAGAAAAACTGATCACAACTCAGAGGTTGTGATTATGCAGTAGCAGTGTCTCTAAACCATGTGTATAAACAAAGGTTAAAGACAAAAATGACTGTAAGGCCAGACAGATAACAAACCATGACACCAGCTTGAGAGCACTTGTCCCATCTAAAAGGGACAGCTCTGAGCCTGTTTCAGCTTATTAATGAAAGGAAAAGTAGGTCTGAATTCTCAAATCTTCGGATTTTTCAAGGAAAGCAAAACGTTTATATCTGTACTATAAAATTGTTCACAATTATATTGTATTAGTGTTGTCAAATACTACTTGTATCTAAGACAGCAATATCCATGGTCACAGATAATATTTCGTCTGGTTAGACAATACAAAATCAATAACACGTACAATGGTTACTCTGAGCAATGCAGGTCTTTGTCATAGTTATTAATGAATCCCAAAAGACTGAGATCAGAGGCTAAGAGGTATTGGCATCAGTAAAACATAATTTGACCCCCCCCAAAATGCTTTAAAAAGGCTTGTAAAATTGATATAAGATAAAGTCAATTGAAATTTAAAATGTTTATACTGCTATAAGATATACTCCAGAGCCCATATCATTAGGCATCAACATATGTATTGAGACCCTGTTAACATTTTGACAGAAATATAAACAATAGTTAAAGGAATGTTTAACCTACCACTTTTGTTCTGTGACAAGCAAATCAGATAAAAATATTAAAAGATTATAAAGAATTTTAATAGTAACTTTAATAAAGATGAAATAAAAGGTAGATATTAAAGATTTCTTCCTACAAATACAAAACTACACATTTCTGTTAACATTTATATATTAACTACAAAATTCAATATAAATAACTCTAAAAAGAAACAAACAAACAAAAAAACAAAGCGAACATACTTTAGCTTTGGGAAAGAAGACATTGTTTTATTCACATTCTCTGATTAAAATATCTTAATATGAGTGAATTTTAAGTGTCTTATCAAGCAAACAGATTAACATTGAACTATTAACTGAAGAAAGACAGTATTCTTCTAAATAATTACTAAACCCAAATAAAAAAGATAATTTGAGAATATTTATAATATATCAAATCATACTTATTAATACATGGATTCCTTTTTAACTCTTCCTTAAGGTATATCCATATTTTTAATTTTTATCATAATATAATTGAGCATTCAATTCAGACCTTAATAATCAAAAGAGCAATTCTAGTGAAACTAAGAAGGTGTCAAGAGAAGATATTATTTAAGGAAACAATGTAAGAAGTAGAATAATTAAGAATCTGATTTTTACTAGGACAATGTTTAGTAAATCTAATTAAAAAATGGGAGGAGTGAAATGAGATGAGAATATGATTGAAAATGATAAAGAGTATATATATCAATGTTCTATAATTAGCATTTATTATTTGATTTTCTCATTAGGAAAATGAAGATTATTTTTCAATAGGAAAAGATAGCCACTTGGTTTTATACAATATGAAATCATTAAGGTTACTAAAAAGAATACTTTCATAGGAATAAGATTAGGCGTAGGAGGTGGGAAGTTGTACCTGGGTTGAAGTATGAATGGATCGTGAAAAATTGAAGACAGCGTATGAAAACTCAATGCTTTCGGAGTAGAGTTGGTGCTATTCCTAAAAAGAGACATAGACGTGATTGAGAGAGAGGTATTATAAATTGATTTAATGTGGAATAGGTCTAGATAGAGAAATAGTTGAAATTAAGGAAAGAGTCCGGAAGAGTCTGGGTAGGATGCTCTTTACAGTATGGTAGTGCTGAGAAATTGTTTTAGCAAGACAGCTGCCTACCTCATGGAACTAAGAAAGAAGGAGTGATCTAATGTCACTTAGTTTTTAGATGGGGAGATAGAATTTAGCAAGGTAGTGGAGTTTTGATTATAAATTTAAAACATCCCCACTGTTTTCTTAGTGATGTGTAAGAGGTGGAGAGAAAGGGATGGAACACAGAGGACAGAGGTGGCGGGATAATAGAGGCCATGGCTGGGAGAGAGTTGTGGTGGTTCAAAAAAATGAACAGTCAGACGTCCTATGATACAGACTGAACTGGAAAGGAGTATTGGGAATGTAAAAGCTGTAGATTTTTACATTCGATCTACGAATTAAAACTAAAAGGAAAAGGACAGGAGGAAAATACTCTCTCTCACATAAAGTATCATTAACTCTTTAAGTGGACTTGCTACCAGCACAGCCCTCATCTGTGATACGAATTTCCTTTGCTGACCTTTCAGCATGGCTCAAATGCAGTAAGGGGTCCATCAGCAAAATGTGCCTTTCAATTTTTATCCTCTCACATTCCAAAGTTTAGGAAGAGTAAGTGCTCAGATTTCATCGTTACTGCAAAAAAATTTAAACTCACAAAACATATATATTAGGGAACTATTTTACACATTCCCATTATAAAAAAAAGTTACTGCAACATTTCCTTAGCAAAGTCAATTTCCCCACTAAAATGACGTACTATTACATATCTTTGACAATGTGTTTTTCACAAACACATCTGTGATATATGGTATGAAAAAGGTGATATTTGTGATAGATATTGGAAACATGAAACTTTGAGTGTCTTTTAAGTTATGAAACAGTTCTAGCATTATAAAGTTAAAAGAATCAGGATCTCAATTTTCAGCAATTGGAGAAAACCATGTGATTTATTGATTTTCATTGGTTAATGGCTGTAAAATAATGTGAACCCCAGGAATTTACAAATGGTATGTTACGTCACAACAGGAGATAGTAAAAAACCCATTAAGTGAAAAGCTTACAGACTAGTTTGAATACCAGCCTCATCAATTGCTTAGTAAACTTGAGTGAGTTCATCAACTAAATTAATTCTCAATTTCTTTATTTTTAAAATGAAGACAATAATATTTACCTTGAAGTAAATTGTGAGAAGCAAGATATGTAAAATTACTTTTTGTGAATTCTAAAGCAAAATATAAATATTTAGTATCATCATATTTTATAACTGCAATTCATAGACCAGGGTGGGGGGCCTGGCAAAATTATAAATCACCAATTATAAAATCATAAAGGAGTTGGTGGCAGACTCAAGGTGATCTAATACATTAACCTGGAAAAATAATGGAATCTTCTTTTTTCAGCCTTGGCACCCACTGGACAGAAGGGTCACCTTGATACATAGTTAATTTAATATTTTGACACAGGCTGGCACCTGTGTCAGCTTCTTTCTTAATTCTACAACAGGCAGAGCTTAGTAATAATTAAAAAAAAAGCCGAATTATTTAGATTCTTATTTACATTAAGCCTTCAAGCCAAACCAAAATTCTCACTTCCTGTCAGCAGTGTCACTTATGCAGAGGACAATAGTCTAACTGCAATTGTTATTGTTCACACTATTTTGTTATTTTTAAAGAGTCATTCTGGCAGGAATTCAGCTCAAAGATAGAAGAAATAGCATCTAAAATAACCATAAATAAAACATGAAATCTACAGAATAGAGCTCTTGATGCATATCTGACCTGAATACTGCAACAACCTTGGGAACAACAGCTGGCTTACAAAGCAAAGAAGAGCTTCAGGAGCGGTCTAGTTCACATGAAATAAAGAAGGGTAAATTGAGGAAAAATGACTATTGTTCCTACTTGCAGGATTTTCATTTATACAATTTCTACAATGCAAAATGTTTTCACACTCTAATTTTGCATCAACCGCTGGAGTGGATTTAAGAACTTGTCTTTAGGATGTGTGCTGGTAGCATGTGGGTTGCTTTAAATGTATACATTTAAAGGAGGCATTCACATTTTTATTTAGAGCACTGAATTCTAGTTTTTATTTTATTTTAAAAGTAGCACATGTTATATATAAAAATTGAGTTATATATAAAGAAGCACCACTGTCAATAGTACATAGATAATTATCAACATTTTCATGTGTGTATGATTCTGTCTTTATTTTTCTATTTCTCCCTGTGTGTGTAAGATGCCTTTTACTTCTATTAATGTGGATTGAAAAGATTACTTTAAAGGGCTACTGAATATTTCATGTATTATGTTGCACCATATTTTAGTCAATCATTTCAAAATATGATGTGCCATATTGTAGTCAATCATTTCCTTCCATAAGGCATTTTTTTCTGGATTAATTTTTGTGAAAGTTTTGCAAATAATATCCTTGTATATCAGTACAGAGTTTCATTTGGGATAAATTCTTAGCAAGGGATTTCTTAGGGATACCAGCCTCTGAGTGGAGGTTTTTTGAAGTTCTTGCTGTTCATTGTGATAAGAATTTCAGGATATACCATGTAAATCAAGTAATTGACAGCTTTTATTGAAAGCAAAAGTACACTCTGAAGGAGGACGGTGGGAAAGCTAAAGACAGAAGCTGCACTGGGGTGAAGTGTTTTTACATTTCTTATATATGTGGTCTCCTGCTCTATTAGAACAAATCATTTTGAGACTGTTAATATAAGAGTCTGGTGTTTTGTATAAAAATTATCACATAATACAAATAACAGATATTTAAAAGAGATGAAGGTAGGTGAAAGATCAGTTGAGTTTGGCTAAGACAAGCAATTTATTTATCTGCTGGATAAATAAGGCAGGAAGGACATTACTAATATAATGGATCTCTACCTCTGGCGATGAGGAAGAAACAAAGGGATTTCAAATGCTTCTTTTTTATTTGAGGTTTCCAGAATTTTAGATATGCTACTAACCCCCAAATCTGCTTTCTAAAGAAAGATATATGTTCAAACTTCAAATTGTTACTTCCAGTCAATGAAAAATTTATGCATTTTTTCACAGCAAAGTTTACAGAATTCAAAGTTATTTTGAATATATAATGCATTAACCACAAGCATAGAAGGAACCAGATGAAACACTTAGAGAACTTATCAAAAGGATTTCAGTAAGGTGACTATCTCCAGAAGTTAGGTGAGGGAACCAACAAGAGCAGGGAAAGTCCTAAGATACTAGAAAGAGTAGGACCCGTTAAAATACAAGACAACAGTTTCAGGGAGAAGAAAGCACATTAGCTGAGCCTGATTCAGAGATGTGGCTGCCAGAGAAGCTGTTCTAAGGAAGCTGCATTCTAACTCCTGCCAAAACCACAGCTTAGAAGAATGGGATTACATTATAGATAATGAAAATACTAGAGTTATTGAGCTCTTATTATTATCAGGCAGCACTACAATATGATTTAATAAATTTAACTTAATGCATATTGTCCTTGTTAAAACATTACATGTACCCTATAAAGATATACTACTATGGGGCCATAAAAATTAAAAATATATCTATTTTAAAAAGAGTAGGGTTTGGAGAACACATGGGAGCATACTTCAGCCTCTCTCACTTCTCTTCTCTTCTCCTTCCTTTCTCTTCCTTGGTAGACTCCAACCAGAAGCTGGAGTCCAGTTAATATTATCTGTAGATGATCCCTTGACCATAGGTCAGAAGGGGAAGAACTAGCAAATAATCTCCTCCTTTTGCAGATGCTACATCCCTTTTAGGTGACTGGGCAATACAGAGAATACACAGCCTAGTTTGTGGCTGGACTCTCAGGAGACTTGTTTGATGGCATAGCTGCTTACTATGCCCTGAAACCCATGCTCAAAAAAGAACATCCAGAACTAAGTTTACAGGAGCCACAAAAATATAGCCAACTTCCTTTCATTATTATTAATAATCCACATTTTATGAATCAACAAAGATTACCTCAGGTGAAATGGGAGGATCTAAACTCCTAAACTGACCATGATTTGTACACCAGAGAGACATTTCCAAATAGATTTACCTGATCTAGGTTCATCTTTTGGCACAGTGGAATTTCTTGAGTTCTCCTCCATCAATAGATCAAAGAATATTTTTCAAAAAGTTTTATATGCTTAAAATTATTGTATCTATGTTAATTTATTGGTTTTGACAAATGTGCCATGGTTATACAAGATGTTAATATGAGGGCAGCCAGTGAAGAGAATAATAAAAAAAAAAAAAACGCTAGTATCTCTGTACCCTTCTGTAAACTTCAGAATATTTCTCAGCAAAAAATCATATAAACTATATGTTAGCCACGGGAAAAGTGAAAGTGAAGAACAATAACAAAAATGTAATTTATTCCCATGTTTATTAATAAAGTAATGGAGTTTGAACGGGGATTATGAAAGATTTGGAAAACAAAAAATATGTTCCAAAATGAAGGCAGAATGCCTGGGTTCAACTCTCTGCCATTCACTCATATGTAGACCTTAGGAAAGTCTGAAATCTTGGCCTCAGTTTCTTCATACATAAAATGGAGATATGCTAGTGCTTACCTCTTAAGAGCAGTTATGATTAAATAAAAAATTATATATTTGAAGCACATTACAGTGCTTGATAATAATAAGAGCTCAACGAATCTTCTATTTGCATTGTCAATAATAGTATTGTGATTATTCAGCTATAGTTGAATAAATATAGGTTCTTGGTAGTTCTCTTAACTTGGGAATCCAACATAACTCTCTGGATGTGGCTAAAAGGAGTATTGAATTTTAGCATTATTATCAGAATCTGGCAAGCAAAAACTGAGACTGGGTGAATCTACATTCATTGCCATGATTTCCACTTTGGAGACAGCAGGACAAAACCCCAAACTATTGGCTCTGACTTTAAATTTCAGTGCTTTTGCCAAGGTCATGCTGTTGCTTTTATGTGGATTCTTCCCCTTTTAAATAAAATGTAGAAAAGAACTTACTCCACATAAAAATATTACCTAGTGTCTGCTTCGGGCCTCCCCATCACTTCCAGAGACTTATTTCCTGAGGCTTGACAATTATTTGGTTGCTCAAGACTACATAGAACATTGCTTCACACATCCTTTGTAGAGCGTTAGGCAGAGAAAACAGACTACCACTGAGCTGAAGAGCTTTCTGAGTATTAGGAGAGGGTACCCTTTCTCCTCTAAATTATTCAATTAACAAAGTACACAGGACACAGCACCTAGACAAACCGGCTGTGATACCAGAACTGTGCCCCACTTTGCTTAATCCTCAGGCTATAGCCCCCAGGGGAGATGAGCAGAAGGCCTTGCTACTTAGCAATACTGTCATCAGATGGCAATCACAATTTCAAGGCTAACAGACAAACTCCCTACAGCTGTTCAGATGGCATGTGGTTCATCAACTGGCAGCAGTCACTGTCACTGAGTGAAGAGCTGAGCCCTCGGGTGGGTTGATGAAGTACTGTTTACAGCCCCTCAGTTAGAGAAAGGTGAGATTCCAAACCATTTCTTACACTCATCTGTCAGATGGTCTATTTATTAGCCCTCTCTTACCTCTGTTTCCGAGCTTTCATCACTGTCACCTATAAATCTTTGTTTATCCTCATGGAGGGCAGCATATTGATACCTGTTCAATTCGTGATGTGCGATCTGATACTTATTGATCATGAGAAATGGGCAGTTGTCTGGTAATACAGGTGTCTGTCAGCTTCCAGAGAAAGAGACACTTATTAAGCCAGACACCCCCTCTTGTACAATGTTTTAAACAACAAAGTACCTTCTTTATTCTAGATATTTCAATTATTGGAGGTCCTTGGAACAAGACCTTTATCTTCTGACAAGATCAAAGCGATGAACAGATACTACACTTGATCTTCGCCAAAAGGCTGAGAAGCAATGAGATCAAAGCAATGAAATAGAGAAAAGAAAATAAAAATATAATTAACTTTCAAGTGAATATAATTTCAATTGGTTAAGGCTATGGTGCTGGGAGAGAGGAAAAGAAAACATATTATGTGTTTACATCCCTATGCCTAAATCTATCACTCTAATTGATAAGAGTTCTTTAAATCCCATGACTTCACGGACATGGCCAATGCACAGCTCGATCAGGAACGTACCCAATCCCAATTTTGTGCTAGTTTAATCTTTGAAATAGAATAGCAGTGATATTATAGTTTCAATGAGTGGACATGTGACTTGTTTCCTATGACTGGGAACCTATCTAGTACAAACTTCCAATAATTTTCTACGGTTTTCACTTCCTATTTTGTACCTACTTTAGTTTCCTACTCATTACATGAAGTATGTGCCAGAAATACAAGAGATACTAAAAATGAAAGGAAGAAGAAATTCATGGTAGATGTGCGTTAAGTACATGTGTAGAGAGGTACAAAGTGTACACATATATCCTTGCAATTTTATGTCCATGCATTTATTCGTCAGGTTGTCTGACGTACTTATTGAGTATATATTATGTATAATAAATATAAAAATATGAGGATAAACAAGGTAAAAGAGGCCCTGTTTCCTGTGAAACTTAGACAGAGAATGGCAAGAACAGTGAAGAGGAGGTTATAATGTACTATAATAAATGCTATGGGGAAAACAGGGGCTGCTGTAAAAGCACAGAGTCCAGACTTGAGTGGTCAGGAAATGCTTTTCTAGTGAAGGGCATTTGAGTACTTGGCCATTTAACCTGAGACCTAAGACTGAGGGGGTAATTACAAGAGGAAGAGAGGAGTGATGGGTGAGATTTCTAGAAAGATGGGGGGGGAGGAGAAAGAGACATTATAAAACAGTTCCTAGGCAGCACCTAGGGCTGTTAACAGCCCTAAATTTGCAGTGATATTTTCTTCAGAAAAAGGTACAGCTTGAATATATACTTTGGGAGGAACTTCACTCGTAGTATAGGCTTTGCTGAGAAGCTTCCCTATATTCTTTATTTGATTTGTCATTTCGAAGTATTTTGTCTTTACAGAAGCTTCTCTTGATACCAACAGCTGGGCCTTCTCCTTCTAGGTACTCAAGTGGAATCTGTGTTGTACTGAACAAATCATTGTAGGTCAATCTTTCCATGAATCTGTAACTTGAGGACAATTAGTATTGGCATTAAGAATTTATTGATTACAGGAAAAACTAAAATTGATCCACATGGCAGCTGCTTTAGACTTCATGACTCCCAAATCCTGAAGATACCTAAGGTGATCATGCACGGATTTTTCCAGATGGATTATGGGAGGCAGAAACATACCTTGTCAGGAGATTCATCTGAGCAGTCTGCCGAAGGAGCTCTGCCATCAAATGCAATTCTTCCTGGGTGTGAGGCCAATGGCTAGTTAATCTTTGTTACCAAACTAGCTCAGACCAATGATGACCTACTAGCTTCTTTCCTGATTAGTGACTTTGCTACATGGTTATGGAGATAGAGGTAGAGATGGAGATAAAAAGGGAGAGAGAAGAGAGAATTCTTTTCTGGGCTCATTCTAACCTTTTAAGAATATCAATAAGTGGGAAAAGGAAAACAGAAACCAACTCTTGAGGAAACTCCAGCCTCTAAGAGTGATTTTTATAGTGACATTTGATGGTGAAATTGAGGTCCAAAGATATAAAATAAGTTACAGACAGTTCAGCTTTTAGGATGGGTACAGATAAAAGAACTGACTCCAAAGTTTGATCTTCCTCCACTCTGACTAAACTACACTGTCTCCCAAATCAATTAGCTGAGCCACCTGCTAGCTAATGAACAGCTTCATCATTACAGCCTGATGCGCTGTGCTTGGCAGTTCTTGGCAGACAGCAGTACAGGGAGTCTCCCGATGATAGGAAATCTCCTGAAGTCATGATTTGTGGAAAAAACTGGTGCAAGCACATGCATTAAGGAGTTTAAGGGCTCCTGTGAAAGCTTGGGGTGTTTCATTATTTTTCCTTCTTCTGAAGGTTTTACAAGTACCTTAATAAGAAAAAGTTGTGATATTTTCTTTTCTAGCAAGGTTCTCAAGTGTAAAGGGATCACTGCACAGCTCAAACATGTTTAATCTGTGTTTGCTGAATAACTAATATAGTGCCCCTTCTGTACTAAATCTCTTCTTCTGAACAGAAGCAGAATAAGAATGTATCATTTAAAACATTACCTTCACTTGAACGATAAAGAATTTGTCTCATATTAGGGGTGTATACATTGGATAATGTACACAGCTATGATTCAATAAAAAAAATAAATAAAAAATAAAACATTACCTTCAAGACAATTGGAAGAAACTTCTAGGAAAAGTTTCAGTATCTTGAGTATAATTAGTATTGGCGTTAAGAATTTATTGATTAGGGCAGGTGTGGTGGCTCACACCTGTAATCCCAGCACTCTGAGATGGGTGGGTCACCTAAACTCTTGAGTTTGAGACCAGCCTGTCTTTAGAGTGGGACCCTGTCTTTAAAAATAGCTGGGCATTGTGGCGGGCACCTGTAGTCCCAGCTACTCAGGAGGTTGAGACAAGAGAATCACAAGAGCCCAAGCGTCTGAGATTGCTGTGAGCTATGGCACCATGGCACTCTACTGGGGCAAGAAAGTGAGACTCTTTGTCTCAAAAAAAAAAAAAAAGAATTTATTGATTAAAGACACTGAACTGTATTATATTCGCTTTCTCTAAGTGGCATTATGTAGGCTCATAATGCTTTATTTTTATATGCTACTTACAAGTTTCCAAGAAAAAGCAAGTTTCAATATTTAAAGATTGAAGTTAGGAAGTGTCATCTGTAAAGTACCATGGCAATGGCTGAGCAAAATCAACCTTGGACAACTCCTAATGCGTCTTATTTATCATTATTTTGTCCTGTCAGAGGCATCAGAACTCATTAATCAAATGATGGCCGCATGTGTGGTAAATTAAAAATGGATCAAAGTGTCAAAATATCGCACATATGTTTTGTAAGATTTTAACTAGTAAGTCTGTGAGTCTTCGCTTACATGTTAATGTAATTAATTGAGAACACCTTGTTATACATGGGTGCTATATATTTTTATATGTGTGGAAGGGTGATCAGAGATTATAATTTTGTATGTGTATAAGGAAGTTAATTTAAGTTCTCTACCTTTTATTTAAGAAAACAAAGAAGAGCTTAAAGCATTTGAAAATGACTTCAAACAAAAAATGGTTAAATGTAAAAATGATAAAGAGGGCTAATCATCTCTGTGAGAAACTCACATAGTTCACGTGATGTGGTTTCTTCTATACTGTACTATGGCATAATAATACCAGCAAAGCCTATTGAGTGACTAAATGTTATTTTTGTCCTTACCCCCAAATATTTTAGAGTATTGTACTTTTGATACTATTCCTTCTTCCACCAGTTCCTTTAGAGCTGCAAGTTTATTCTACTACATACATTCTGCTACCTAATTTTTTACTTTGCATAAATGAAGACATGACTGTGTTTCCACAGAAGTTCTATAGAGCAAAATTGATAGGCCTGATAACAATTTGTTCCTCCAAGATCTTTCGTATTCACCTCCTTCCAGATTTACAGCTACACTATTGAATGTCTTGCTGGAGTAGAGACTTCCAGATACACTATGAATTTAAATATAAATATAATTTTTTAATTACTCTATTGAGATATGATTAATATGTGAAACATTGTATTTATTTAATGTATGCAACTTGATGAGTTTAGAGATAAATACATACCCATGAAATCAACAACATAGGCTTATGCCATAAATTTGTACATCACCTCCAAAAAATTTACTCACACCCATTTTGTTATTATTATTTTGTTATTACTGTGATGGATTACTTAAGATTTACTTCTTTAGCAAATTTTTAAAAATATAATATAGCAATGGTAAATATCAGCACTATATTATCTACAACTTCTAGGACTTATTCACTGAGTATAATCAAAACTTTGCACACTTTGGCAAATACCTGCTCATTTTCTCCTCCCCAAGCCACTAGCAATCACCCTGGGTCTGACTATTTCAGATTCCTTCTATAAGCAGAATCATAGCATTTGTTTTTTAGTATCTGGCCTGTTTCACATAGTAAAATGTTCTCCAGATTCATCCATGTTGTCACATATGGCAGAGTTGTTTTCTTATAGAGCTGAATAGAAGTCCATTGTCATATATATTATATTTTCTTTATCCATGCCTTCTTTGATGGACACACACATTACTTTTATGTCTTTTCTATGGAAAATAATTTAGCAAAGTACTTGAGGATGCAGTTGTCTTTTCCAGACCCTGGTTTCAATTCCTTTGGATATGCAGCAGTCTGTTTTTGCTTTCCCATTGGCATTTGGGATTTGTGTTTTGGTGCTTTGGTAGGCTGGCCTGGTGCCAGAGTTTGTGTCCATTAAATGTGTATTTACTCCACATTTTTAAATGCCAAAAAAATGTAGATCACTCTGCAACAAAATATTCCTCCCTGGTGAGATCAGATTACTCCAGCATAAGGCTTTCTGACCTGGAACCATTGACATTTTAAGTTGAATGTCTTTGTTGTGGGTGACCATTCTAAAGATATTTAGCAACATCTATAGCTCATGTGCACTATGTTCTAGTACCACCCTCCTGCCCAGGGAAACAGACAAAGTCTCCAGATTTTTCTAAAAATTCCTGAAAGGGGGGGGCACATTAAAACTACCATCAGTGAAAAACCCCTGAAAATCCTGGAGAAATCAAACATTCTGTGATGAGTTATTTCTCTGTAACTGTACCTTTGAGATGGAACTACCTTGACCCTTAATCATATGTAAGTTATAGCCATATAAACTATTATTAATTATCCAGTTCTCTATTTTATGATGAAGTGGCTGTTTTGTTGTGTTTATACCTACTTTGTTGACATTAGTCTTTGTTTTCTACTTTCAGTCCTTCTGACTATCAAGCTTTTCTAATAATATTTATTGCGCTGATAGTGTGAATTATTGGCCTCCCTAAATCCACACTCTCTCCTATATGATCTTACAGATCTCCCAGCCAGAAGTGGAATCTATATTCTCTTCCCTTAAATCTGATCTGGTCTTATAAATTTTTTGGCCTACAGAATATGGCAGAAGATGGACAATGGACTATTTCCAAGCATAGGACTCAAGCATCTTAGGTGCTTCTTTTCTCTCTACCCTGCTTTTACATGAACCTCTAATCTTGTTATGTGAGCACATCTGGATTTACATCCTAAAGGGATGTGAGGGACCTCATGCAGAAGAGACAAGTAATTCAAGCAGAGCTAAAGAACCTTTCTAGTCTTGAGCCAACTTCCCTGATGACCGCAAAATTATAAATGAGTTCAGCTAGAATCATTCAAGTTCAAATCGGCAGAATCACTCTGCTGGCACACACATTTATCAGCTAAATGCTAATCATTTTAAAACAGTAAGTTTTGGAGCTATTTGTTACATAGAATTATTGATAATCACAGTGATACATGTACTTATCTTGATTTATCAGATGATCTATAAAACATTCAACCAGACTCTCACCTTTTGCTCTTTCTGCACCCATAATTCTAAGTAGGACTCCGTGGTATAGGTTTTGTCCTGGGTATAATCCTCTAGCATAACCCAACTTGGTAAAGACCCACGTAAGTCATTTCTTAATCCCTGACAGCAAATGTAGTTCAGTAGTGAATTTATCCATGCTCTTCAAAACTTTGCATCTTAGTTATAATAACAAGGGCTGTAATTAATGTCACAATCTAAAAAGGCCTTTATAATATCCAGTAATAATCTTCCCTAGACATGATAGATGGCAATTACATACATAGTTGAGGCTTGTCTAGATGACCCTAAGAATTTAAAACTTTGAATCGCTTTAGTTTAATTCATAGAAACCATCTGGGTATTCATGTTTTCCAGTCTTTTTTGGTACTGTTTTAGCTTTGAACTGTAAATTTGATGTTTAAATATGCTGCACTTACAAGTGCCTTCAAAAATTTATCCTGTTCCATTAAATCATTGCCTGAGTACTTTAGAATTATTTTCCTTTAAATATGGCTGTTTGTGTAATTTAAATTATAAATAGCCCACAAAGATACAGACAACAAGCAACCTAGTTATATAAAATTTGTACAGAGGATCTCATGGCTCTCATTTAGAACCTTACTGTAAATTATCTTTTGGGGGATTTATAAGTCTTTTAAGAATCTATTCACCCATAAATTATACCTATTTACACTCGTTAATGACTACTTAGTATCTGGTTAGCTATGTTTGGAAGAAATGTACTCTTTAAAAAAATTTTTGGACCTATGTTTAAAAAAATTAGTATATCCGAGAAGAAGATGAGAAATGTGAAACATTTATGACCTTATGACTGAGATACATGCATGTACAATTAAATAATCATTAGGGGTTATTGTCAGGACACTGTAAAGGAAAATTTATTTGGTAGAAAATATAATGGATAATAATTAGAGGAGTTAATTATGTAATTAAAACCAACTGAGTATATAGCCGTGAATTTCAGCAATGGGCATAGTGGTATATCTATTACTTAACCATTTACTTGATCAATGTTTTCTGGTTCTATTCTGCTACTTACCCATTGCACAAGCAGGTCATACAGTTGGGTCTCCAGGTTCAACAGACATTCTGTGACTCATCTAGATGCTAAAATGCTATCCCTGTATCTTAAACAGTCTATGCTGTGCAATTATAAGAGATTTAATGAAGCCATTAGATTTAAATCTAAGATTTTTTAGAAAATAAATATAGCACAACATATATGACCAGAGTGATAACCACAGGCCAGCAATCAGTGGCCCACAGTCTGCATCCTCTCTTAATAAAAAGCACTAGTGCAAATATTGGATTTATGATGGCAAATTTATAAATATAGAAGTTGCAAAATGAAGTCAATTTCTGATCAATGGTGTGATCTCATATTTCAAGTTTATTAAGAAAACATTTATTTCATGTCCTATTGAACTATAGAAGAGAATATTTTAGCAGTTACCACATTTTGCTATTAATGGTGAGCTCATTTTGCCCACATTTTTGAGAGAAAAATAGGGATGCCCATTGTAGGCTAGTACTAATTCCATATCTACATAAATGTTTTTAATTATTTTATTTGTTCTTATGTGTTAAAAGTATATCATAACATATTTTAAAATAAATCCTAAAATTCCTTTATTGTACAAAAATCTAGTACCTAAAAATAAGCAAATCAAAATCTGAATTAAAAAATTAAAATTAAGGATTTTTTTTATTGAAAGTTTTGGCCAAAAACATGGTTATGAATTATGTGTGGGCAAAATATAATTCCACATCAGAAAAACTATACCAGCAATAGGCTCCAATTTGGTTGGGTATAATCTTCTCTTTTCTATTGGAGAAGCAATAGACTCCAATTTGGTTGAATATAATCTTCCCTTCTCTTCTCTCTTTTTCTGTCTGTCATTTCTATTTTGTACTTCCCCCTGCTCTCCATGTAACATCTCTACCATGCAGTATCCTGATTCCACTTATTTTGGGAGGAGATAAGTATCGTTTATTATAGAACAGTATGCTTTAACAGACATAACTCACTTTATTCCTAAGTAATAGTTTATAAGACCAACCACAAGTCGATGACTTAGAAATCCATGTCCTCAGACCAAATCTCCTGCCTAGATTCCACTGCCCAGGGGACAGTCCACCTAGAAATTCCATAGATACTTCTTTTTTTTTAAATTTAAAATATTGTATTTAACTTCAAATATATTTATACACATCCATTCACAGATCCTTTGATATAATGCAAGGTTGTTTCTTTGAGAACAGTTCACTGATTAGAACTCTGTGTGAGCTTTCTTGATCAAACCACATTCACAATATGCGTTTTTATGATTCCCCAATTTAA